>JBCFXI010000501.1:0-77121 GCA_038496175.1 Ampulex compressa
TATACATGTATATGTATATATAAGATTAATAGGCACCGCGACTCACCGTCTATCCTAATCCTGATCCATCGGTGTTTTTCACGAGTCTCCGGACGCTTGTTACGTAGCGGCCAATAGATATTACTCCCCGTAGGCTGCGACCGATCGTAAATCTCCTGGAGGGCGCCGATGACAATTTTCAGCGACGATCCCGCCGCGAGATTCCGATCGATATTTCGCCCGAGACGCCTGGATCGTCGAGGGGCGACTTGAGAGTCGCCTTGATCGATACCACGAAGCACTCGAAGGGATTTTAGCGTTAGCGCGAGCGGGAATGATTTACGGGCGCGTTTCGTCCACTCGATGGAAATAGATTGCGAAGCGCGAGGTAAATGGGTTTAATTTTGCTCACCGACCAAACATGCAGGAATCAAGGGTAGATTGTGCGTGTCAAACGCAATGCGTTAAAAGCACTTCGGTGCCCTGCGGGACAGATTTGGCGCATTAAAGCGGTGGCATTTTTACGGCGCACCGTGCGTGCGTAAATCGGCCACGCGAGACCTCTTTCTGCTTCAATCCTTTTCTCTGGACTTTTCTCACCGCCGGATAAAGACCACTGCTGGCGTAGCTCCCTGAAATTTCCACGCATCTGAGGCTGAAAAAGATAAACTCTCGGCCTTCTCTCTCTCTCTCTCTCTCTTCCCCTTGGACCTATCAGAAGCACGCGGCGTCGTAGTGCTTTCCATTTCGAAAGCTGAAAAAATAGTCACTCTACGAAAACGAGCGAAGGAACGAGCGAGAGTGAATCTAATCGAAACACGTCGAAACGATAAGAGCTCTTGCCCTTTTGGCGAGTCGCTATGAGGATACGGAATACGAAACATCGAGAAAGATCGAGGTATACGAGAAGACGAATCGTGGAGGGAAGTCCATGCAATAGGAAAAGGCGCACGAGGTGCAAACATTGTATATCATTGATCGAACGAAATATCATCTCGATCGTACCTTGATCTTCCTGAATCTATCGACTCCCACGAGTCCTCACGAGTAGTCCTGCAAGCCAGGCAGGATCTTTCCAGCTTACTTGCCAGACAGTCTCGTTGCTTCGCTGTTTTCGCACAGCCGTGCTAAGCAAGTGGAGAACGACGTGGGGTTTAGAAAATTTTTACGTGAAAGACCGGTTGATCCGGATCAACGAGCCGAAGGGAAGCCTCGCGTTCCAACGTTAAACCACCGAGGCTTGAATCGACCTAAGCACCGGATAAACGTTTCAGCGATACAACGACTGGAATCGAGAAGACACTCGCGATTGTCGTGCAATAATCCTAAGCAAAAAAACCCGGATCGCGGCTCTTGAGTCCCGATGGTCGTGCGGGGGAGGTTCTTTTCTAACGGGATGTCCCAACGAGACCCTTTGTAATTATGGATAATCGAGTCGCGATACGCGAATACTACGCGTGGAAGCTCGAATCGCAGTTTCACGAATGAAAGAGGCCGATCTCGTTAGAGTTCAGTCCCGATTCTCGAGTTTCGGACATCCTCGAGACTCACGACTCTCTTCGCGCTCGTGATTCTTGAGCCGCGATGAAATCTGGACTCGCGACCTTTCCAAGGAATCAGTGTTTTCGAGTTATCCTCGAGTTAGAATTCGCGAGCTGTATATACGTTGTATATACCCCTGCGTGTATATTAAGGAGATACGATGGATTCTCGAGCGAGGAGGGGTGCTCACCGTGTCCCTACGTGGGATAATTGGCCACGGTGTAGGTACGAGCGGGCCCTTGGATAAGGGAAAAAGTTTAACGCGTTCGAGAGACGGGCAAAAGTCTTGGCCTGACACTCGAAGACTGGATGCTTGAGATTCGCGCTCGTCTCCTGCAAACCGATCGATACAGGGCCGTAGCTACGGTCGGGCACTTCGTGTTAGCTTTCAGTTATAACGAGCTTCTGTATACAGGGCGCGCGCGCGCGCGCGCGTACTCGAGAGCGCGAGTAAGACGTTCGATGGCAGCAAATATGAGTAAGAGGGATTAAGAGAAAAAAAAAAGAAAGAAAAAAGAATGATAAAACCGCGCAGTCTGTCGGTGTAAGTGTGCGCGTACGCGGCACGCGTCGTTAACCGTAAGAGACTCCCGCAGGAGACTTCGATGTGACGCTTAACAGGATATAGCGATCGCTCTGCCGAAAACCTGTCCCCAATCCCGAGAAAAAAAAAGTAATAGAAAAAACGCAAAAAAAAAACAAGAATCACCGAAGAGACCCGCGAGAATGGATCTCGTACTTATGTGTATGGCCTAATGTACATACTTCGCATATTTAGTAATAAATCATATTTCATTACGAGCGCTGTTTCATTATCATTAGCACCATATCCTAGGCATTGCAGGAACAAGGCAGCCGGCCTCGGTTTTTTGGGCTCAACGACGAAGAAAGCACGGAGGGATAAATCGAAGAGTGCCAGGAGATGATGTAACGTCCGTCGATCTGCGAACCCTCGAGATCGTAAAGCCCCGTTACGCGGAACAAAGGCGACTGGACGAAACTTCGAACGTAAAGTTAATGTACTGCGGCCGCTTAAATCGACGATGACAGTAAACTGATTATCGTTTATAATGAAAGGTCTCTCATCGGCGTTATAGGGTCCCATTATACGAGGCCAGATTAACCGGGGTTGGAGGAGACTCCTCATTCTAAATTGATGGACTTTGATCGATTACGCTGACGATGATATGAAACAACTTAACGTCTATACAGGATTCATCAGAATTGGAAAAAGTCAATTTTCTTTCTCTTTCAAATAGACATTACAGCAGCTGCGATAAATAGCAACGAGATAATCAAGAAAGGCCAAAAGGTGAGTACAAAAATACGAATACCTCATCGACACAGAACCATGTGACACAAATAAAAGTCTCAAATAGAAATTCTCCTAGAACAAGAATATCGAACGACGGAAGACACTTTTAAGAGATCCCCAAAGTATCTATACCCGAAACTATTTCGAAGCCATTCGTCCTTTTGCATTATCGAAGCGGTCAAAAATCCTTCATCCCGATACACCGACCCATCGAACGCAGGGGCGAGACAGAATGCTCTGGCCAGCCAAAGAATTAGTCTCTCGTCCGCATTGCGAAATACCTCTATCCGCTGGAGGGACGAAGACCCGTGGCAAAGCCTCCGGATTTTCCAATTGGCTTCGGCCCGCATCACCGAGCCAGACGCACTCCGTCCGGGAATTTACAATAATCCACTGTCATGAATCGCCTCGTCTTCGAGGATTATCGAGATCCCCTTCGCCGTTCCCTCTTTCAGCGCGCCTATCCCCGATTCTCCCGCGAAAAACAATCATTAGGGGAAGGAGGCCCCGCCTTCCTGCCCCTGGATAATACGTTCGAGAATGCAAGCCGATACAATATGTATTATCCGGAGTATAAACGGTGGGTCAATATCCGCGGCTGCGGAAGGCGATTAATGCTAATAGCCCCCCGCGAAACGAGAGTAGAGACCGGCACGGTTTTGAATATGTATCGATGCATATTTTACGGCCGCGGATTCGCGAATTTTGCATCGACGTTTCTAAGGCCAACTCCGGGGATTCCTTATTAGCCTGCCGGGAGTACGATCGACCGATCGTTCGCCCATCCGCAATGCGATATTCGTGATGGCGATCGGCGCCTTTCCTCGCCGGGATCTCGATCTCTCCGCTGGCGCCGCTCCTAGGGAACCTTGGGGGATTCACGAAGCGTTGCCTTCGAGGAGAATATCTTTGAGGATGTAACTTCACTTCGCCCGTAGCCTCTTAAGGATTAAAAATCAGAAAACGATGTGTTATGCATCGATTTCTTAATTCTTCCGTTTCCTCGTGCGTGCGGGAATGTTTTTAAGACTCTTTAAAGAGGTGAAAAGAACATTTTTTTTGGGAGGAAATGGTAAACTAAACTTCGTATACTTTGTCAAGCCGCAAAAGGTTGAAGCAACGCAAGTCGTATAAATAACTATGCTTTTGTCAATATTTACCACTGATTGATTTACCATCAACTCAATTATTCTCAATTGAGTGTATGTGCGTGGAAAATTGCCTGAACTGTTAAATCAAATTGTGTTTTGTGCGAATTAATTTGATTGAGCGGGAAAAAATTGCTTTTGGAAACAAATTGTTTATTAAACATTTTTTTTTTTATTTCAAAGCTCTCATGGTAATTTGAGCCGAATATTTGTATTATTTTATCTTGTAAAAGAAAAGAGGCAAACATAGCTGATAGCGATTAATGTGACAGTCATAAAACACTTAATTCTTTGATTTGCAATAACTCCTAAGTTTTAGAAAAAAAACGAACGAAGTCGTTAATTGATAGTCGGCAAGATATTTACAAAATGTAAATAGCTACATCATTTGCTAACAAAAGTTCTTATGTGAGATGGAAGATACATTTTTGTACTTATCCGATTACTCCTTGCCCCAAAACATCATCACGAAGAAACATTTAATTGTAACTTTTTAACTTACTCTTGCACCGAATAAACATCATTAACCGACCATTGCGACAAAAGGAATAATACAAAAATCCTGAGACCCAATTTTAACTTCTCATTAAAAAAACGCCCCTAAAAACCACGGTCCTTGAATTCTACTAAACGCGTTGCTGAAACGCCACCAGCATCTTCCCTGAAAATAAAACGGTCAGTATAAATCGTTTACCCCTAATTTTGTCCTGCGCCGCTTCCATAATCGCATCCATTTCCGTCGTATTCATCCACACTTTGCTCGTCGGCCGATGTTGCGCTACAATTTTTGGTCCCACATTTACAGGGTGAGTGGCTGGCTGAAAATTTCCCGAGGATTTAGGAGGTACGCTTGGCGTGCAGGGGTCGTCGACAACCCCTATTCCTCCACTTCCGATTCGGTACGCGCCCTTCGAGGCACCCCGAGTCTCGAGCACGTCGAGCGTACTCGATATTGTCCGCGTTGCCAGTTGGGGAGAGAGGGGCCGATAGAAAACGCATCGCGAGCCGTCAAATTTTGCGAATCCAATATAGCAATTAGCCTCGATGCACGGGACGAGACTGATTTATAAGCGGCAGTGTGCCCGACACGTCGGCAAGTGCGTCACGATGGAATAATGCGTTTGGCATCGATGACAGGGTCGCAATACTGGGGTAATAATGCGTTCCGCTTTATCGCGGACGTGCGACGAGCCTCCCGAGTCCCTAAGGGCTGCACGACGACCCGTCGATCCACCCTAAACCATCCACTAAAAAGTATCGTGGAAAAATAGCTCGATTACTGGTGGTCGTATACCAGGGAATCAATATTTCTTCCTCTTCTTCGATTAATTGCATCGACTGCTAATGGCATATGGCCTAGGAGCTGTTGTTTTTAAGGTGGATTTCGAACTACCAGTGCTGTAGTATATATATCGTGTGGAAAAAAGCAGTGGTGATGGGCGGGATTCAAACTCAGATCTACCGTGTGGAAGTCCGAGCTTGTTAATTCATTTTTGGCACCGACTGCTAAGGTCATTTTGGCTGAGGACCTACTGTTTAAAGTAGGTTTCAAGCCACCAGAGCTACAGTATACATGTGGCATGGAAAAACCATCAATGATGGGCGGGTATTAAAGTCAGATCTCCCATCTGGAAGTCCGAGCTTGTTAATTCATTTTTGGCACCGACTGCTAAGGTCGTTTTGGCCTAGGACTTACTGTTTAAAGTGGAATCCGAACCACCAGAGTTACAGAATACATATGGCATGGAAAAGCGACCGGTGATGGACGGGATTCAAATTCAGATCTCCCGCGTGCAAGTCTGAGCTTCTATTCGCTATACTCAGCAGCTCCAAAAAATCGTTCTTGCTATTTGATTTTTATTCGCTAGCCACTAAAGAGATGAGCTAAAAAATACGAGATTTGCGGAGCTGATTCTGCGGGGAAGAATGGAGAGATAATGTACACGACTTGAACCTAGATTTTCTTACTAAAATTCCATGTTTTGTCTAAATTCCTCCCTTTACGTTAAATTATTCATTTTATTAGTTTACGTGAATTTACCTTAACACGTTGAACGTCTCGTAACCCAGATATAAGTTACAGCAATGTTTCCGCGGAGACTCTCAAACTACAGTTTTTGGCTTGAACGCCTCGAAACGGCGTGCGCTCAATGTGTTAAACTCATTGTTTCCCTGGTGTCTATGTACTTTGTGCTATAATACCTGAGAAATTATGTCGTCTGCTTATATATTTTTTTTTACGTAAAACATTCCTCCTGCAAAATAATCTAAGTCTATTGATGTTCAGACCGAGACATTTAACATCACGATGCTTGAGCGATATAATGTTAGAGCATGATGTCAACCATGTCGGATGGGAAAAGCAACTTTACATTCTTGAAATATCCAACGGACACTTAATCCATCACTATTTGCGTACTAAACGAGTTCGCTCGTAAATAATTGACGAACGCTGAAAATTTTATCGGGCACGAAGTTAATAGAGTACTATTCTTCGATCTCCCTTGAATACGTAATATGCGTTTAAATAAGCATGTTCACTTCTTCGCTGCCTCAGAAATTTCCGACTCCAAACACTTAAAATTTAATTTCCACCTCTACGCCCACGTACCTCCAACAATCCCAAAATTCTTATTGCCATTTCCAAGTATCGCGCGCTTCTTGATCCAAGAACGAACTTACCAATCTCTTCCTCTTATTACCAGTGGAATTAGCATAAATCAAAAACCCCGTCTTTCGCGAATATCAGGATTGTGTCTGGTAAGCAATATACATGTACGAGTAGCTCGCAAACAAAAATGTTAAGCCTTACCGACTTAAGTGCTAAGTACCTCTTCCACCCTTTGATTTCCCCTCCGCCCGTGGATCATGCAAGAGTAAGCGGAGCAAGCACGTCGAGGAAATTTCGAGGGAAAGGCATTAAGTCAGCCACTACGGCGACAGCATGGAAATCGTGGCCGAAGGAAGGCAGTCGCGACACCGAGGTGCCCCTTTTTTAATAACGTGCCTGGAAAGGTTCATCCGCGGGTGGCGGGTATTCAAATGGCCGAGAATACCGACGATCTATCCCCCAGCGATGACCCGGCCGCTTTATTAAAATTATTATAATATCAAACGCCCGGACAATAAAAGCGATATCGCGCAGTAAATCGGAGCCCGCCTTTCGAGCCCCTTGATGGCGCAACGAAAGGCCCCGTATCGGGCCTTCGATCGCCGCTTCAAAAAGGTCTCTGTAGAGGATAATGAACTCTTTGACTGCCGCGAGGATACAAAAATAAAAGGAGAACGAACTCCTGGAAGATACGCGCATGTATTTCATTTATTTTGCATTTTGGGACGATAAGAGGGAGATATCGTAGAATAGTTAAGAGTGATTATAGAGCGTTGTATAAGAGTAGTGTATAATTAGTGGCGCAATCACAAGAATGATCACGTTGGTACTGATTTGTATTAATTGTAAACGGGTATTTTATTAGAAAGTAGAAATTAGTAGAAATTAGAAAGTATCGATTTCTCATCGACCGTGTGATAAGTTTATTCTTGTCGCCTTCCTGATTTTTCGGATGGCAAGCGTAGATTTTGTTGCTACATAGCTTCGCGTTTGTTATCACCAAGCTGTCTTGGAATAAGAAATTCACGGAAGTCGAATGGAGCTGTATACGTTTTTATACGCCTAGCGTCTGGATTAAAATATCTGATAAACTCACGGCACTGGCTGGCACAAAGGGTACCTTAGCCGCAAGAGTAATGCTTTTATTATCGTTCCACCATTGTTGCCCTCTCTTCAACTCAAAGCGTGAGTTACGTGACATACATGACGAATATATTCCTTTGATAGCTCCATAACAAAGTGCGCTTACTCGGTCGGCTTATAAAATCGCGCAGGCTTGCCCACCGTTTGTACAAATTCCAACGACGTATCGGTTCGTGCAAAAGCAAGGAAGCATATCAGCATCGATGCACTGTTCTTGATTTTATCATGCTGGGAATTGTACTTTTTTTCTAATCCTCTCGCGATGCCAACACGATATCATTCAGTCTCGTATATTAATCCATTACCAGCCACAATTCAGTGAAAGCGAATTCGACTCATTCTTGAATCAATACGTTATCTACACATATCGATTGAAAAAGTAGTCGAACTCACTTTTACCAAATCCGCGTGAGGACATGTCTCGTTTATTTAGACCAAGTTCAATTGCAGCATCTAGGTATAACACGAGTTGACACATTTTCAATATCTCTATGTCGCTTCAAAATTGCATTCCATAAGTGATAGAATGACGAGTACTGGATTAGGATACGTGTATTAGTACGTAGCCTCACACGAGAAAGATATGAAGGCAGCAAGACCAAATAACACAGTCAAGTTTCTATGACTCGTGGATACGAGGATGAAAACAATTCCTTCTCTCACTTTTTACTCTAGAAACCTAACAATGAGAGGCGTGCGATCCTTCTCTGTCTCCTCGTATATAAAAATGATGTTACTTATGAAAACGTGCGTCGCTGAAATCCGATTTTGAGCGTCGAAAAATCGGTTCACGCGATCATCTCGAGTATCCGAGGAGAGAAAAATCGAGGAAAAGCGGGCGGTAAGACGAAGCATCCACCGACCGATTTCAACGACCGCCATAGGTTCTCGGGCGACGCCCGTGTCGGTGGCCGGATGCGGGAAAATCATCGATCCTTTTAAAAGTTTCAGCCGTGCGAAACGTGGAAAAGCCGCAGCCGACGACCACCGGCGATCGTTCACCGTCTCCTTGAATTCCTTCCGCCTCTTCCCGCATCTTGAATTATAGAATGTTAAAACGAACTAAGATCGCACACCTGCTTCCCGCGAGAGGACGAAAAAATCGATAGCCATGCGCTGGCCGATACGGCTTAAGTACATCGCCATCCAAAAACCGATGGACGCTCGCACCTTAGTGGATTTCCCCGAAACATCCTAGGAACGCAATGTTCCACGATACTTTGTTACTCTATTTCATAAATATGACTTATATCGTTGAACAATCCGAGTATTATGTCTATTAACTAATTAGTTCAGATATGTTAGTAGTGGCTTTTGCGTGTGGAATCGTTTTGAATGGTACGATATCTCCAAATATATCGTACGAAGTTGTATTATTAAATATCAAAGCGTACGTGTCCATGTTATCATAATATGAGTAGGATTTATTGAAACAACTGGTTAATTGCGTAAGAAAGCTTAGGACTGATTTTCGCTTCACAGTCAGGCTATGGCAGGCTCCTCACGCATTTCTCGTTCCATCATACGCACACGCATGTACGTACACACATCGCTCGTCAGATAAAAAGTCGCGCATTATAAACAGCTTAGTGCGGAATTCATGGCACGCATCCTACATATGTTTCTTTTAATTCGTTACGTGAGAATGTTTAAAGAAATTATCATTAATTCATGTCACTCTATTCTCGCGCAATTTCATAGTGTCGAGCATTGTCGGAAATAGATCGCGCTTTTCCATTGTTTACAAGCGGTCCGCGACGAAAACTGATCGATATAAATACAGACAGAGAAAACTCCAGCCATGGCTAAGTGATCAAGTGAGTGGCATTTTGAAAATTCCCGTTATCTTAACGAAGTTGCTTCTTATGACTCTAATGTTTTTTCTCAACCTGTTTTTCCAGACGTCGAGATATTTGTGGCAGGTAATGTACGTTCAGTCGGAAAAATTCCTCCCGCGCGGGCAACAACTTTGCGACTTTAGCCACGCCAACCGGACCGAAAGAAGAGGCGTCGTTCCTCTTCGAGGTCACCATCGATCGTCGTCCAGAGCAGGTCGACCCGTATTTAACCCATTCGCTTCGCGTCAGTGACTATGTCAACGATCAAAATGTCTCGCGAGAAACGCACAACTGACAATGTTGATATTGGGACTTAATGATCCACATTTGAGCTCGTTTCTCGGCTTGTACCTACTTGCTCCGCGATAATCACTCTGATTAATTATACATTGATCCCTAGCATCTTTTCGGTCCATTTCCCTCGCATATCGATAATATCGGACAGATACTCATCGATACAAAATGCGATGGGAAGCGCGGAAATTATTCAATGGAAATTGAATGAATAATTTGATTCCTAACGGGGGTGAAAGCGATGGTGATTATCGTGTTCGCATTGAGAGTAAAGAGAATAACGTGTCGGTCCTTCCTATTAATGCTTTAGCCTTTATTCAAGCACCACTCACATATACCACGTTGTTCAACGGTAAAATAGAGCGATTCCTATAACATCGTGGAAACCGCTATTCGATATAACATCGGATTCCGCAATATGTTGAATACATTAATACCATCCTCTTCTATATTTACACGTATTAGAATATCCGCCGAGTTTGTTTTTACATCAATTCAGGCCACATTGAAAATTACGACCGTCGATGCACTTTTACCATGTATTTAAATAACGACCATTCGCACTGTATTTATCGCCACGTATTTAAATAACGATCATTCGCAAAAATACACAGAAGTCCGCACAATTACGCAGGTACGGTGACCCTTTAAACCTGTCGATGTTAGAAATATAAAGAAAACCAGGGCTGAACAGTTATATATCACGAGTTTCCTCGGTCGATTAAAGAAATCTCAGGAAGGAAACCTGAAATCGAAACGTTCCAATTGCCATGGAACTCCGGCGGAACAGACAAGGCTCGTTATCGGTCGCCCTTCAGAACTTCTCCGCTTCATCGCGTCCTCATGAAACCGCGATGACCCTTCATCCTGCCAACGTCCGTGACGCCCCGAAATTCGGAGCTGGGCGTGAATACGCGTGAAGTATACGCGGCGATGTCGATGAACTGACATATGTACGCGCACCTATGTAACCGGAAACGTTCGTACGCAACGTCCGTCCGTCGTCTCGGTATCCAAAATCCTGCAAAATGCCCGCTTGCCTCGGCCGATCCCTGTTCCACAGCTACCTCTGACATCGCTCTTTCCTGGATATCCTCCTTGCTCCGACAACTCCCTTTCCTCGGACATGCCGCATGCCCTGACACACTCCGTAATTTGGCACTGTGTTTTAACACGCCAAATTACTCGACAGCATTTCTCGACAGCGGGTCTACATCGACACGTTCTCTTTCTCGATAGAACGTAGACATCGGCGGTACTCTGATAGGGTATACATCAGCTTCATTTATACGGTTGTGTATAATAGGCGCTGCTTGTTGGTAACGCTTATGTCCGCACATCCTGTGTATTTAGATACTAATTGCAGCTTGATATCCTTGATAACCTTGTGTGATTACCAGTTTCTTGATACACGCACGCACGCACACATTCATGTATACATATAAGTATCACTAGTTTCTTGGAATATATTTCTGCCCTCTAAGATTCTTCGTCTCTCGATGTATTCCGTGTTCAATAATTCTCTGTTTCCCGATACTCTTCGCGCCTCGACTTTTCCCCTTTCTCGACGCCCTGCGTGCATGGACACCATCCGTTTTTAACCACTGTTCGCGCATCGACGCTTTCCATGTTACGATACCAACCCTGCCCCCTTTTTTTGACAATCACTTTTGTTCCTCGATATCCCCCGTTTTTCCACGCCCTCTGTGCACGGACACCAAGCGTTCCTAACCCCACTGCGTGCATCGACACCCTCAGTTCCTAACCGACCACCACGTACCTCTGCACCAGCCGTGCCTCCACGGGCTCCGCGAAGGCCCTCGAAACGGACGATCGATCATTAGATCCAACCGCGCCGCCCCACGAGCCATCGATCTGTACGTGCGGCAAACACGAGTGAATGCGGTCACATAATCAGGGCTATTGACGCCATTATGGCCCGCAGGAACACCGACGAGCAGTCCTCTCGCAAATCCGCCTCTCGTTGCCGTTCAGTCCAACGCCCTCGTCGACCCTTTGCGTCATCGAGTTTCTCGTATTCTCAGCGAGTATCGTTCGCGTAGTCGCTAAGGTAAACAGCCGTTTAATCGCCCTGCCCCTTAGCCACGAACCTCGAAAAGAACCAGGATGGGTTAGTGCGCGTTGCTGGAGGTATAAAGCGGGGATTTTGAGCGTATATTTTGGGGATCAGGGCCGTCGCTTTCAGTACTCGTCCGTTGAGGTTTATGCGAGATGATGTACGACGTAATTTTCGATGGTTCGAGGATCTACTTGAATTCTGAACTGGAAACTTAGTGGTTCGTTGGGAGGAGCGTACAAGGGATTGGAGGAGCATGTGTTTTTGTCTATGTAAATATGAAGCCAGGAGGAATAAAAGTTTGGACGGCTATTTAAGGTGGATGATCGATGGCTCTGATCGTGGAAGTATAGCTGGAATTTTCCATGCGAAAAGGTATGTATCTTGGTATCAATGATCGGGATCGCCTAAGAGCGTTCCTGAATGATGGATCTAGAGTGGACGACGCTTTAAGGGTTGTTGTTGGGGCGAAAGAAATACAGTCCTATGGCTTCAGCATTACACCAGTAATTGTAGCTTTGTGGAAAACTAAGCGTTACGATTTTCATCGACGAGCACTCTACGAGCGGACTAAACGTATAATCTTACTCCGCGCGGAACTACAGACCGCTTCCGGATCACGCTATGCTCGTCGTATTTTTTTCCCACTGTTATTCCTAATGCGAAGCTTTCGTGCCTATTATGCAACTCGCGAAATGCAGGTCGGCTCAACGTGCATTAGCCAAGCTATTGAGTCGATTGGAGTTATCAGTATCGATTTTAAAAATATCATCATCCCCCGTGATAAATCAGGATGGAATTGAATCACTTTAGCTATTGTATCGGCAATAATAAGCAGGATATATTTATCGTAGAACACGTTAATAATTGGACTATTTCGATAAAATTACCCGCAACTTTAAAGCTAATCTATCTTCTGTTTCCTAAATCTCTTACACACATTGTACGAAGGTACAAACTGCTTTCAAAATAATGCGATGGCCTACATAATATACACATCGTAAGTAATAATTCATCATCTCTCGTGAAATAACTACGATGCATATGCTAAAAAGAAAATAAGTTTTCTTAGAAAATAAATTTTCTTCCACTTCTTTTTTAAAAGCCTAATTCACCACCTTATATTTATGATTCCTAATTTCACTTAACTCTTAAAATTTAATAACCTTGATTATCCGAGCCATGCGCTAGTGGCTAGACTTTCTCACACACGATGTCGTTCCGTCGATTAAAATTCTTATTCAACTAAAACCAAATGGAAAATTCAGGAATTGTTAAAAAGTGTGACAATGAAATGCTCGTCAATGACCAATATAATTAATACCAGTTATCCTAATAAGTAAATATTCTCCAACGTCTTACACGACCGTTTAATCCGCCTCTGCTAGCAAACTGTTAAAAATCATATACGCTACGTGTATCCCACTACGATATTCCCTATTCCATTGAAGAGGTGCTGTACCAAAGCGCCAAACAATTGGCTGTGCCGTGCACAAAATCAGTGGTCACCAAAGTATTAACACGCTTTATTTCGCGCCGCGATAGAAATGATGCTTTCCTTTCATAGCGGCTGAAAATTTATCAGTACACGCGGCTAGATATCCCGCCGGATTGAGGGTCGGAAGTCGTTTCAAACGAGATCGCTATCGTCGCAGGGACGACTCTCGCGCGCACCGACGAGCATATGCGCGCGGATAAACTCCGTGGAGTGCACGGAACGGGATTTCACGGCGCGGTGCGTGTATCCCTGGAAAGATTACGCGTCCAGCATATGCTCAAAACGGTGATTTCACGGGTGCTACACTCATCGGGATTTCGTTTGTTTGCTTTTTTTCTGGCCGCCCCCGCTGAAGTCATTCGGCTGGTCATTTGGCCGGTCATTTGGACCTACTGTATTTCGAAGGTGAATTCCGAACCACAGGAACTACGATTTAGATGTCTCGTTGGAAAGTCTCGTTGAATTCTCCTCCCTCCACTGCTATTCGTCACTACTGTGCTGCTACTGCCAAGGTTATTGGTCATTGATATTGGCATTACGGAAAATTGAGATAGGCGTAATGTGTAATTACGAGCAGGTGTTTTATGTGAAGCGTACGAATGCATGGATGTAGCGATAAGGCGAATAATCGTAAAGAAGACGGAGGAAGATGCACTTCTAATACAACTTTAGTCAAGACGAAAATTGAGAAAAATGAAGATCGAAGAGGGAAAATCAGAGTGATTTTAAAGAGCGTATTTCGGATATTCGGAAAGGGAAAAAGGACCAGAAATATATTCGAACATTCACTCAGTTCATTACTGTACAGCATCGACAACAAGGGACACGATGTGGAACCGCACTTGACGCGAGATTGCGAAAGGTTAACGGGCTCGTAATTTTTCTTTTTGCGAGAGATAAACTCCGCGGCGTGTGCGAAACTAGATTTTACAGCGTGGAGGGCGTATCGCTGGAAAGATTGCGCGGCCGACGAGTGCTCAAAACGGTGATTTCATAGGTGCACGCGTAATGAGGCCGCTCCCTTCCATTTCGACGGAACGCCCGTATCTCACGGACTGTCATGTACCGCCTTCCCAAAACACGCGAATAGAATCGTCACCGCAATCTGGAATAATCCTCTTCGAAACTCCGAATCCCATATATGCGCCCCCACAAGAGCCAAATCGGCGAAAGCCGTTGGCAAGTCGCAAACTGCTGGATCGAAAAAAAAAAATATCGAAGAAGATCGAAAAAAGACGATCGAAGAAAGCTGAGAAAACACGTCGTAGTCGCTAAAGCGTATCGTGATTTCCTCATAACGATCGATCATTGTTGAAATTTTCACACTGATTCGTTGGTATTCGAACGATTTTTCCTTGGAGCAAAAATGAAGGGTAGCTTAATCCTGAAGCAAAAGCGACTAATACGAAGTCCGCGGTTATGTATAACGAATTGTGTTTTATTAAGAATGGGGTATTTGTATTTTTACTTTGTTTATTACTATATAAATATATTTTGTTATTTGTTCGATGCGTGTTTCCATTCCATATCTGGTTATAGTATTTGTTTCTTTCACAATTTACACAGATTGAACCGATTGAAATCCGTTGCGAAGCTAGATTTAAAAAATAATATTGGGAAAAAATGTCCATTTTGTTTTTCATACGTGGCTCTTGAATTTGTTGGCTTATTAATGCGGCTCGTGGTGCAATTTGAGTTGGCTAAGCCTGCACTAAAATTACCTGATCGGTCAAAATTACTGGTCAGTAATTTCATTGAAAAATTGTGGAACTTGAGGACGGGGTGTTTGTGAGATTTTCCATGATTTTATTACAGCGTATGAATAAATATATTTATCTGCTTAAACTTACCTAACATATTGAAATAAAGTACTGGTACATATTTCGGCGAGTGTATCATTTATTATCTCTCTTTTTTTCTTACTTCCCCTTTTACATGTAATATACCTAAATACATCTGGAACATGGCTGGTAGGTTTAGTATCACCTTGTATTTAAACCCTGTATTTAAAGTAGACCAAGGTTCATCCGAGAAACTAATGTGGAAGCGAAAGTTTTCAACACAAAAGTCACTTTGTTACGTTTCCAGTGAAGTGCTTCCCAGAATGCAAACGTCGAAAATTCTCTTTTAAGGCTTAGATGTCGATGGCAAGTATCACCAGTATGCGAATTTGTGTGGTTTTGGGTGTGGCGTGTGTCCAAACTGTGTAAAGTATGTGGAGGATAGTCTGATATAAAGAGCAGTGTATTCAGAGTTGTGTATAGAAAGACAACGAACAACATCGAAAATTTCTAAGTGTCGTAGAGTCGTTTATACAGTATTGGAGCGTTGTTCGCTTCAGTCGATGTATCGTTTCAAATCTAAATCTAAATACTTAATCATTTAAATCCTACAATAATATCTTTCGAGAATCCTTACAGACATCCAGAAGCGGATGAAACTCGGTGATATAGTTCCGCGTACTCTTAATGAGGAAGGATGCTTATTCTCGACGAGGTGGAATTTATTTGGTGGAGTTAATAAACTTCGACATCCCGAGTCCCGCATGTACGCCCTGAAAGAGCTAATCCGGGAAAGGCGGTTGGCGGGCGTTTCGTATACCCCGAGTATGCCTACCCAGCAAAAAAATAACGATGTTTGTATTAATCAGTTGGTGGAATCGTAATCGCGTATTAGCGTGCTATTATGAAATGTTTTTATTTTCAGAAGTTTCGTAGCATGTGCTGGTAGCAAAAGCCAGCGTGGCCGCGTTTGTTTATCTCCTTAATCCGAGTTATTTATTGATCAATTAATTCCATAGGTTACACTGAAATAGCTGTGCCTTTAGTCGAGGCCCACTGTTAAGAGCTGCATAACTATTTTCAGACAGTAAACGTACCATGATGTAAATTGTGTAGAGATTACGTTAATGTACCCTTTTCGAAGAGCTTACAAATAGAGGAAAGTACGAAGAGATATTCGAGAAATCAATCGTGCTTGCGTACAGTACAACGTAGAATCGCTTGAAAGCGGGAAAAGAAAAAACATAATCGCGATGAACGATCGCACAAGGTAGCTTCTTTTCAGTATCCTTTGCTCTTTTACCCTTGCTTCCCACTTCAGAAGGATATCTTGAATCCCATAGATTGCAGTAAAGTAAATGCAGGATTGTAGGGGCGTAATGGCTCGTACCGCCAACGATGGATTTGCGTCAGGTCCGTTCAAAGGGTTTCCCAGCTCTGTTTCCGACGCGGAGTTTGCTAATATCGCGGATATTGGCCAGCGGCGAAAGATTAAAGAGGGAGGACGGTGCCAAAGGGTAGCGGATATTTCTTTTTGAGTGTCTTCCACTCTTTTCGCGACGATCCATTTATTTTACACCCCGCGATTTTTTCGCGCAAGCAGCAAAATACCGGATATCCCTCAAATCGCACCGCGCAGCTTTATCAAAGCTTTGATAAACCGAGGAAAAAAGCACACACACCGAATCAATTGTCTCACGGCTGTAACTGCAGGCGAGATCCAAAGACATGATTAAGTTAGAAAATCTCGCGGGCTTTCCTCGGCGCCGTGCGGAAAGTACATTAACCCAATCGACGCACGACGAACGTGGACGTTGATAGGTGAATCATATTTCATGGAACTTCCGCAATTGGCGGAAGTGGATGAAACGGATTGGACGTGTACAATCACGAGTGCAGTTCCTGCATTTCTTTTCGATATTTTTCTTCCTTCGACACAGTCGACACAGCGCCTCCCAACGGGCCGCAATTACAACACCTTTTAAATCGACTCGCATCGAAGCTCATGAATTCCGCGAACCAGGAACGACGGACACGTGCGTTGATACGCGAAACATATTTCAAGGAAAGTACGCGATCGATTTTTTCCGCAAGGATAATCGCCGTACGGGGAATCGGTCGAATCGCTTCAGAAGGGAGCCGTAATTGCTGCCGCGGTCCGGTTTCACTGTCGTTGCATTAGCGGAAGGAAAGCGCGGTTCGGTTCGTCGAAATTGCCGTGAGCGAATGGCGCACGGCTCGACAGTGCACACCTACGTGACCGGGGGTGTACGCTCGAAAGATTTAGATCGGGCAAAGAGTTCGCGAAGGGTGCAGGGCGAGAGGCGGGAGGGCGCCAGAGCGAGCGCAAATATTGATTTTCAATTACACCATTCGTGACTTCGCGCAATGTCCCTGCAAGAGCGTGCCCGGCAGCCTTGGCATAAAATAAACCGCAATCTCAAGGTCCATCTCGATGCAACGCGGACGTATCGATCTACAGAGGTCGGTTAACGTCTTACCTCTCTCGACCACGCACCCGCGGCTGAACTCGCGTAATTTGCGGGAGGAAAAAAAATCTCTTCGATCGATCGAACGAAGGTGGATCCAAGCGGTGAGGTGCGCGTTGAACTTTTCTTCCGTACTTGGAGGCTTGCTGTACAGACGCCGTGACTCTCCGCTCCTCAGCAAATTTCGATCGTGTTAAATTTAATTTTTTAACAAGTATGCAACTCCTAGTCTTCTTGTTTGGTTAATAATAATAGGAAATATGACGTGGTCTTATCGAGCAGTAAGCTTTCCAGATGAGCGGGAGAAGAAAGGAACAGATTCGATTCTTCTGATACGGCTCTTATGCGAGGCCTCTTCGGGTATATGAAAAGCTAAATTGTACAAAAAGTAGACATTAAAAAAAAATATATAGTTATAGTGATATATGTTGGTAAAAGTAAAAAAAAAACAGGTTATAGAGAAGTATTTTTACAAGGATTGAGCTAAGAGACATTCGTTAGGCACAAATGACACATTATCCAGATAATATACGTGACCTATTAAATTATCGAGTTTGAGTGGAAGAGTTATTAAGAGGAATATAATGTTGTGTGAGATATCTTATTTTTTGACAGTTACGTTAACTTCTACATCCTTATACAAATAAAGCAGGGGCAAAGGATGTAATCAATCAGCAACGCAGTTTGTGGATTTTCTGAATAAAACACAAAGAGATTAACATTTGAATGAGATTTTATATCCTTATGTGTTAGCTTCTAAGCTGCTTAATTTGACTTTAACGAGCACGAGGAATTTTTTTTAGGCTGATCGCCAAGATCAGTCGCTCTTCGACTTACTCTTTTAAGGTGGATTGCGAATCACCAGAATTACAGTATACATAGTACGTGGAATTCTCTAGAGATGATGGGTGTGATTCGAACTCGCGTGTTCCGCGTGCAAATCTGAATCTTTATCCACTTACCGTAGCTTTGCAAACAAGTTTGCCCCCCTTTTCTTACTTGCGATAACGTGTTGTTGAGACAAACCATCCGTCATATTTGTTTTACGCGAGCCGTAATTAATTCTCTATAATCGATATTGCTTGTAAATTTCGACATTTTCACCAAGTCTTAATCTCTCCTTTGACACAGTTTGTTGGAAAAGATGGTTTGAGAAGGACGTATATACGATGGGCGACATCTATGCAGATATGGGATTTCAAAATTGGTATTCATCGCACGCGTCTTCGACAAATTCGCGTAATCGATTGACGTATCTCGTGTAGCCAGACGACAAACCGTAACCATCATACCACCCCCACCCCCTCCCCCCTTTTCGCCGGATATCGTCAACGCGCCACTTTGACTTGTCCAGACAGGCTGACACGCATATACACTACCTACATGCAGCACCTACTCTGTTGCCTATAACTCTTATGCCGTCACAAAATAACAAAGAATGTTGGACAGGAGCTATGAATCATTCGACAGTGGACTTTCGATAAACAATAGCCTGCGAGTGAAGAAGCGAGCAGTGACTGACTTGGAAGAAGCAAGCGAACCAAAGGTTACATTGAAATCATCATATATCATAGAAGTCAATGATAGATCCAAAGCGAATATACTGCTTTCTAGGTGTAACAGGCAAGAGTTTTATATTGGAGAATCAGAACTCCTCCATAATACAAATAAAGGTCTGCGAGAAGACATAGAAACTCAAGACCCTAGGGCCTGGATAACTTAATAGATAAAACAGTAGCATTACGACCGTCGAACAAATAATACCTTCCCAACCTTCATACTAAATAAAACACTCCTCATCACACTTTCCGTCATCATAATCCTTTCTCGCGTACATCACGCAGCCTTTTCTTACGTGTTAAACCGAGATCTACATTATTGGTCTCAAATCGATCTTGTTTCGCTCAACCAAAGACCGATAATGAGCTCCTGATTGTTACACGCGAAGAATCGGATATTGTACCGCGAGATTACCAACTCCTAGGGTTCGAAGGGTTAATCCTTATAGGCAAGAGTTATCTTCCCGCGGAGCGCCCGATCGAAGCTCCATAGCGGGGCTGCGTTCCATCACGGCGGGGGATGAATAAAAATACGTCTCGCTTTAGGGACATAAAATACGTATCAAGACCCTCGTAAATATTTATCGCCGTACCGTGGATCTTGCCGGAACGGAATCAGGGAAACGAATCGAGAACGGCGCAGAGTCGCATAACGTTACCGAGAGATTGTAATACGGAGCTGCGGATCGCAAGAGATCGCCTGGCGCTGCTCATTCTCCCGGGGCAATTGCAGATGACGGAACGATTTGAATTTACCCGGCAATTGGGTGGGGTATCGAGCTAATGCAAAAACGGAGGCGCTTTCTGGAGGAGAGGGGATACGACGAGAGATGCCTTTTTAAAGCGTCCTTGATCTCTGCTCGTAGAAAACATTATACCCATTATTTACCATTGTCCCTTTTCTGGGACGCTTGTTTTTTTATTTAGCTCTACCTAAACAGTGGAACTTTTAATTTTGATCGTTGTACCTAAATGTTGTACAGACTGCTGTAAAGGTTACAAATTTGATAAAAATGTTTTCTCTGATTAGCTTAGTGTAGGAACTGAATTAATTAGTACATCGTTTAGGTTTACACTTGACTTTGGTATGTGAGGTTAAGGTAATAGATATTTGCATAGGTGTTCTTATATTTCAAGAAACGTGCCTGGTAGTCGTGTAAATGAGAAGATAGATTCCATTAGCAGTCTTGCATCGGGCAGATAATAATAATATAAATATGTTCTTTTAATTTTACGTTATCACGGCCCTGGTCTGTGGAAAAGATTAATTAGATGTCATTTATTTTTCATACGTAGACGAACGTGGAAAATTCGGGCGCTCGGGTAGCTGGACAGGAAATCGAACCTGGGATTAAAGTAACAGGCATGTGATTTCTCATAAAAATGCTCCAGAATGTGATCCTGCATTTCGATTGATCTGCCATCTCGTTGTACTAGATAAATTAATTAATAGATCGATTTACTTTACGTTCTACTTGGTTAATTACAACAGATCAATGTATATAAAAAGCGATTCTCGTACTTTGACTAAAACTCTCTTTATTTATACTTGCTATACAATATCTTCGCTCAACTAATCGAGCGTGCGCAAATAATGACTAAACTGTTGACTAGTTACTTACTAGCAAGAAGCTGTAATCGTTCAAATTAAAATCGGTGAATGAAAATTGGTGATTTTCAAGAATATACTGGTATGTTTCCCAAAGCGTGGCTACTGTTTCTATCGCAAATTTCTATTGGTTATGGATATATTATACCCCTGGATATAACAGGGATAACCACTTGACATTAGAGCGTGAATCAGCTAGGTACCTGGATAACCTTAGCTACATCTGGTACCTATATATATAGATTTTGATAGCAGCTCAAAATAGCAGCATTTCATTGGTACCCAAAAAGCAAAAGGTCATTTTATTGGTCTGAAAGTAATCAGCTGCCCGACTTCCATCCAAACAGCGGTAATCTTTTTCAAAATTTTCCAGACACGTACGTCGTTTTGCAATCAAAATGAAAACATTGCAGGTAAGGACGATATATCAGAACACAAATGTATTATACAATACAAATGTATATATTATACCTAAATATATCGAAAGGATAAATCATAACTCCAGTACAAGCCGTGTTAAATCTAGCATCTACTCGCATTGACTCCATTCTTCACCCTGGTACATCCAGCGCAGAATATCGACCAAGGGATCCTAGGAAAAGAACGTCCGCGAAATATCGATATGTACATATTACTTTCGATGGCCGATCTTTCGGGAAAATCGAGAGGAACATAGCGGTGCAAAGCGAATCCGAAGGAACCGACGTGGAAACCGTTATACAGAATCGATATCCCGACAAACGTTCCCGCACGTTCGAAAGCGTTTTTGAAAAAGTACGCGGGTAGTCCGACGCAATTGCATTAAATTTCATAAGCTTTCCCGCAACGCTGATTTTCGGGTAAAAGCTATGGCTAACCGTGTGCCGTTCAATGAAACCCGAGTGTCGAAAACTGCGGAAACGAAAAAAAATGTTGCGATCGAAGAAAAGTGAGAAAACAATGTACTGCAGTTACCAAAGTGCATCGTAGTTTTTTTGCATAGCGATTAATCGTCGAAACTTTTGCTCTTATTCATTGATATTGGGGAGATCCTGTCGTGGCGAGAGTAATTAAGGGTAAAGCCTGAGTTGTTTTCAGAATAAAACTACGATAAGTCTGACCTAAGAAACAATAATACCAAAACATGACCGCAAATCTGTCCGTCCAAATAATCGACAACCAATCCATGCTTTATACTGTCACTAATTATAGGTAGGCTAATTTCTCCACACACAGAGTTTAATTCCGTTTGCGCGAATAATCAACTATACATTTCTTTTTCCTTACCAAACCATTAAATTTTGAGTTGTCATTGTAGCTTGATAAAGACTCCACAAGAGAGTCGAACCATTGCGTTTATTAACAAAAGTATTCCTTTACTCCTGAACCGAATAAACATCATTTACTGATCATTTGAAACAATAATATCTTTCGAGGATTCTTACAAATATCCAGAAGCAGATGGAATTCGGTGAAATTCATACGCGTATCCTTGATGAGGATGGATGCGTATTCTCGACGAGGTAGAATTTCGTTGGTGGAGTTAAGTACCATTTCGGGCGAACGGAATTTACACGTCGCTGCGGTAATTAGAACGAGCCTTGATCTCGCGTCTTACCCTTCTACGAAACGAAGCACGTAGCTCAAGCTTGTTTTGTTTCAAAACGCGGAAGGCGAGTTTCGTATTCTAAGACGTTCTGTTTTCTCGCGCTCTGAAAGTCTAATTTAATATCCCGCACTTCCAACGATATCGCGCATTTATTAGACACGCGCGTAAGGATATATTGGCTTCGAAAAAGGGATGGCGTTACATTCAAGCGTTCCTTTATTACCGCGAAGAATAACTCGTCATTATATTATAATAATCCTTATTATTAATATCATAGTGATTGCAATCTGTTTTTTTGCAAAAATATTTCATCAATGCAAACAACCACAGTAAAAAAATACCTAAAATACGCAGAATATGACGTTTATAATTTTGCAAATGCAATTTATATTAAAATGTTAGAATGATAACATAATGTGTAACATTTTATTAAGGTATGGTTATCGTACAGATAATCTCTTTTCAAGGTCAGAGACGAAATTAACAAATCGCTCTTGGCAATCAACAACTTGTCGGTTTACCTAAATCGCGATAAATCGAATGTTACAGGATGATAATTAAGAAAGCGAGCACGAATTTTTTCTGGATGAACGAGAATCATTAAGTAGCCCAGTGATTTCAGGTGGATTACAGGTATGAGTATTAATCAAAAGCCATCCTCGCTTCACGCAGCTTCCAGTAGTTCGAGAAGAAGACAGGGAATTGATTGTCGGACTATTGTTAATACACGCCAAGAGCAAGGGAGTAATCGAGTTAAAAAATTTAACGAACTTTCCTTGCCGCTGTGCGGAAAGTGCATTAGCACAATCGACGCACTTCCTACTGACGGCTTACGATTATGAACTTCTTTATGTCGGCTTACAGCGAAACTCGCGAATTCGACGAACGGGCAACGATGAACGAGTACTCCGATAGGCAAACCGTATTTCACGAGAGGTCAGCGATTAATGGAAAATCAAGAAGTGGGGACAATGTATAGAACCGCGAGAGTAATTTGTGAATATATCCTCAATATCTTACCTTTCTCGCACAATCGACGATTTACGATTGCAAAATTCTTCGTATCAGGCTCGCAGCGAAACTCGCGAATTCGACGAACGAAGAACGAGGAACGAGTACGTTAATAGGCGAAACATATTTCAGAAAAAGTCCGCAATCGATGGAAGCGAGTAAAACGGGGCGGACAAGAACTAACCGTGTCCAACTGCGAGAGTAGTTTCCGTATTTCTTTCCAATATTCTTGCGTTTTTCCGTGCCATACCGTCGCCGTATCCGGGGTACCCTCATTGCCGGAGGCGTGTCCATGCTTTTTCAAAAATAAAAACGACCCCGACGGAGGGCACAACGTATTTTCGATTGGACATTTCGCGGCTCGTTACGGAAACTATGGCAAAAATTGGATCCCGCTTAACGTATTCTTTTGTCTTTTTGAGAGTGCTCGTTCTACCATTCTGCCCATCGAAATATCCTCGTGGTCCATTTTCATCCTACAAATCCACCAATGTTACTTGCCTCGCGTGACTTCGTAACTGTCGCGCAACGTTGCACGGAATAGCTGATAGCACACGACCACTACACGTGCACCTCATCGCAGACCTGCAAACTTAATTAAGGTATCGATTGTACACACGAATATTACGGTGTAATTCTATAAGGGAATATCCGTCAAACTCTATGGTACAATTGTCTGCCCGCAATCCCATAGTGTCGCACAATACGCACAATGTCACCGCCTATAGATTCTACGCCCATCGTCCTGCGTGATACAAACATCTCACCGTGACGTCAGAGATCACCCAACACCGCTTGTTATTGACAATTACATCGAACAAATACGACCATGCGACCAAGACACCTGCGGAATAAGATTAACAGCGGAAGCAGCATTATTTCCAATAATAGTATGAAAGTATCGTACTGGTCTTCGCTGGAGACAGCACTGTTGTAGAAGGTTCTCTTTTGTTTATTTCCTTATGGGATTTGTTGTGTTTACATGTACAAGTAGCGTACATTACTTATTATATATCATTATGAACGTTTGTCAATATTCCAGCTGTACAGGTATCATGAGACATAACGTAAAATTCTGTGGAAGAATGAAATATTTCACGATAATATACATATTTGAGCTCGCAGCTTGGCTGGCTAGCTCGTCTTATATCGAAATCAACTGTTTCGTTAATCACTGATCCTTATGTCTTACAACTTACTAATTAAACGAACTGAATTCGACCATCACGCATGAGAACGTGTCAAAATATTAATCAAACGATCATTGAATGTCTATAATCATAAAGTTATATACGTATTACATCGACACTTTTATAATCAATACGTATAAGACAGGCATTTTAATGATAATTCAATAGCAAAGATGGCCAAAGGGCCCGTGTATAATGTCTAACAGTCAACCTACATGGGGGATTCCGTCGAAATCTCGCACAAACCGGGGTATCATTCGGGATCGTCGGATTGGAAAGATCCATTACCTCGGCACCGCGTTAGCAGGAATAGGAAGGAGATCGACGGGACAACCGAGAAATGGCGACGAACTTTCATTCCCCTCTCGGTGCTCGTTCCCTCGATGGCCGGCGAATTCCAACATTCGGACCGAACAAAATACTCCCTGCTCTCCAGCAGGGAAAGACTTCCCGGCCGACGTCCTCCGTGGACGACCAAGGGGGGAAAACGTACAAAGACAGGGTGGTCCGCGAGGGGCACAAAGAAAATGACGTACCGTTCTCGACGATTCTAATCCCACCTCAGCTCCCCTCTTCCCCCATCCTTCCTCTAGGAACGACAATTTGATAATGCGACTGACCTGACCGCGAGCGCTCATCCGCGACTTTAGCCGATCTTTCCCGATCGACGAGAATGGCGACTTCGTCCAGTTGGAATACGAGCGCACTGGCGATTGTAGAGGGGGCGATGGAGGGGCGGGGGGGGGGGGGGAAGGATGCCATCCCGTAGGTAAGCAACTCGTAAAACCAAGGTCTGAAAGCTTACAGCCGAGGAAGGGGCGTAGAGCAAGGGGGAGTACACGTTGGCAAGAGAGATCGCGAAGGGCATTAATTAATTCATAGCACCTTAATTGCTGCCTCCAGTTTTAAAAGGGGCCGCAATTAACGCCCGATTCCCTCGGAATTCTCCTCGATGAAGGCTTTAGCCCCCGGATGTTCGCGCGATCGAGACCACCACGAAGATAAAACGACCGCTCTGCCGTTTCTCCCTATCCTCTAACCCCTCTATACCGTGTCCCCGCCCCTCTCGTGCCTCTACGCCGAGTGCCCCCCCCCCCCACCCGTCGTGTCCTTTACGCCTTGCTTTGGCGGCATAAAACGTTTGGCGGATATCAGCCCCTTTTGACCGGGCGGATTGCGTCGAAAATTGCGCCGGTCATGACAATTCTGTTTCGCATCGATTCGAGTTGCACGTATCACCGCGAGGTAATCCTTTCTGGGCGGCACCGGAGCACACCGAAAAGCGCTTCCACCGCGAGACCGTGCCAAAGGGATGGAATTTGCTCGGGTTGGTTTGCAGGTTCGCGTGATTTATTGCATTTACACGAGGCATCGCGGATTGGCGGATAAAAAGGCAGTGGTGACCGCGTGTTTAATTAATCGGTTTGTGTCGTGCCAATGAGCGAAAAAATCTTAACACGCTAAAAGGGCGTGTGTCCGATTTGTGGAAAGGATGGGGTTCGTCTTGGTTGACATGCTCGTGGTGTTGCTATATTGTTGCTATACGTTTCTTTTTTCCTTGGGTATTGTGAGCTTCGACTGCTTTTCTCATTTGCCCCCGATATACGTTTATAAGGATAATAAATGAACACGTTTTTATACGTATGGTTACATTCTGTCAGAGTGAGTAGAAAGTTATGGATTTTTGGTGGAATGTCATCAACAATGCGTTTATAATAGAACATACGTGAAGAGGGTAAACGTTAGGATCGAAACATTGTATTAACTTAAAACCGAAGTTCGTAATTTTCTACTCGCTCCACGGGAGTTCCATTACTCTGAGAGACTGACAAATCGGCGAAGGAGTTACCGTGTCCCGTGAATGCCTTTCTGTTAAGGGAGCTGACAATGAGAGCATTTGTGGCGTAGAAAGCAGAAAGTTGTATGGACATGTAGAAATGAAAAGGGCGATTTTGAGCATCGCCTTTCAGTTAATTGCGTTGCAGCGTGCACTATGATTCATCATTATGAGAAATCCAGATGGTTTCCTGCAAAATCCAAGTTTAATATACGATTTTCATTTAAACTTCTGGCGTTAATGATTTTGATTGTAAGCAAAGGATTATCGTTTTATACAATAACTTTATACCCTGTCGATTAATTCTCTTTTACTCTTTTACGATGAAAATTTATTTGTAAACCGCCGCGGCAACTGACAAATCCTATATTCGATATGAAAATAAATAAATTACGGTCAAAGAGTTTGCAAACTAAAGCAGCGGGAAATATCGGCCGATATCGCAGGACACGAACAAACCGAGCTACTTCGGAAAGGTTTAAAAGCACAGAGAGCCACTATTTGTTTAGTTATACCAGTGTCGCACATATTTACATAGTACATTCTCGATCAGACTTAATTTCCATTCTTTCTTATCCACGCGAAAAATCATCAAACTTATCGGCCAGAATCTCCTAGTGAAATTCTACCGAACTCACAAGTTTCTGGTCAAGCTTCTACCGGCAGAAAAGAAAAAGTTATCGCGGTGTGTTAAAGCGGAGTAAAGTGCGCGGTCGAGCAACCGGTGGAAGAAAGAAAATTAAGAGTTCAACGAGAAGTCAGTAACTCTATTTCCCATCGATAACTTCTGCGGAAAGGAGCTGCGAACGGCGTCGAGGATAGGGGAGATCCTGCCTTCAAATCCCAGCGATCGCCTCTGGATTTTTCCACGCGATAATATATACCGCTGCCTCGGAGGCTCGCCTCAAACATAAAACAAACCGGGATGAAGGATCATCGCGAACAATGATAAAAAAAAAAAAACAACTGTCAAATCGTGTATACGCGCTTCAATCCAATAATTCCCGGATTAATGCCATAAAACGGTATTTATACAAATTCATTTTCAATCGCGTTCAAATCCAATAAACTTTTTTTTATGGAAAAAACCAGCGATAGATTCGCCATTGCATATTTTACGGTCTCTCGTCAATATTTTGAACCCTCCGATTACTATATACGAAGGTGCCAATGCAATCTAAGCATAATTCGATCAGGCTACGTATATTGCAGCACCGATTATTCGTAACTCACTTAAAACGGCAAATTTCAAGTTATGTAGCTACGCGCATTCATTATGAAAATGAAAAAAGTGGAAAAGGAAAAAAAAAAGTTTTACCTCGCGGCCCCAATTATTCGGCAATCGTTTTGTGGAAGAGATTCTGGCTCGTATAATCAGAATGATTATAACCGAAAATTGAAAGCAACGATGCGTATTCTACCCTGGTAAATCCTCATCTACGTCAAAAGGCGAGCCCCGGATGGTAACAAATATCGAAAATGAATAACACCGTGCGCACGACAAATGCGATGCCCCGTGTATTATTTTAAACAACAAATACCTACCTGCGCGAGGACGACGAACGACACCAGGTATTAACAAACAAAATGCGCATTACGATAGCGGCTGTCCGTGAATTACTTTAAACATCAAATCCTAGGCATTACGGTCACGAGAGTCGGGGCGAAAAATGAAAAGTAGCAAAGCGTATCCCACAGTCCTAGTGAATTGGAGCGAAGCCTCAAAAATAATTCCAGGCTATGCGACCGTGGCAATCTGTGTCGGAAATTAAAAACGATGTATACGTATGCCGTGGCCCCGGCGCGGGGATACCTATGTAAACGGTAGTTTCCAAGTTAAACTTAAAAGTCGATGCCGAATTCCGATGAGCGAGCAAACAGGCAAACTTTCGTCGGAAGTTCAACGGTGCGAGGTTGCCCGTAGGAGAGGAAACGTTTAAAACCCCGCGACGGCCGTGGCTGTGCGTACTTTATCCTCCGAGAAATATAATTTTTTTACGATCCCCCAAGTGTACTTCCCCACCTGCCGTCGTGGAATTCCTTTTCCCCCGTGCAATAAGCCGGCGAAGGTGGCCTACTTCGACCGAGAAACGGTCCTGGGGGCTTGAATTACTGTGGGGAAAGGATGGAAACGGAGGAAAAGGGAGAGATTTTACGCATAATATTGCACGACGCTCTCGGAGAACTCGGATATATGGGCTTCTGTGTCGTGCATACGTCGTACAGCCGCTGTTTAGAAATCTAGTTTAGCTCGTGGGCGAATGTGAATCACAGTGTGGCTGACTTCCCCCTAGCGCCGTAATTGGTAAACTCCGTTGTAGATGTTCTGATAGTGGGAGGGGAAGGAAAGGGTGAAACAAAGGACGACGTCCCGGATTTGTGCATCGAGGTAAAGAAAGCGTATAGACATTGTCTTAGATACGAAAGCAATCGTGTATGCTTGTAGGTTTTATGTGTAGAAATGGCAGAGAAGCAAAAGTGCTTGCGAAGGGATAGATGAGTGGATATCTTGTTTTTTGTATCCAGATGCGTGTCAATGAAGAATATCGGTGAATCGTTTTTGTCGCCATTGTAAGCTCCTTAAGCGCTACACGCGTAGACGTGCATCGACCGAATATTTTTCGTATGAATTACAGAAAAGTACGAGGCGTATAAAAATGTGTATGTCTTTAAACCGGCATAGTAACCTACTTTTTCATCCAAGTGGTCTCCTTGAATGAATGAACCGCTTCCTTTTTACGAGAAACCTGCAGGTTTTGCGTGTTTCTCTTTTAGGGGTTAAAAGCTCTGGATCATAGTCCGAATAAGCTCGCGAAAACAAACAAGGAAGAGGCGGCTTAAGAGCGCCACACTGATTCTCCTAATCTTATTTCTGAGAAAAAGAGAACCAATTTCTCCAACGTAGGGGCAAACTTTAAAGCTTCCTCACTTTGCGCATCCTATTTTCTCGCGGATCTCGACTGCCACTGACAATTTTTTAAGCACTGCTCTGGCAAAAATGACATTTCTTTCATACCATGTTCGGTCCTCGTGCAGAAGTAAATCAGCATCGATAAATTAAAAAAAGTGCGGAACGCATCGTGGCAAATTTGCACGTAAAACATCGTGACAAGAGATCCGAATTAAAATGATTTATTTTCGATTTTCGAAATAGTATTTACCATTGAAAACAACGATATTTATTTAACCCGTCCCAAATGGGGAGCAGAGCTACGCTCTCATGCTACCCATACACAATATCTCCAACGCGTAACAGCAGCGGCTACGATTTTCATTCGTAGAAACAAAGCTCTATAGGGCTGGTGTACCAGCCTGGTGGGTGTATCGAGTGACGCAAAAATTGACCTCGGATTAATCAGAGATGGTTAGGCCGATCTAAACGGGCTGAATTATGAGTTCCGACACGAACACCCGTGGCAGTATTAAAGGCCGAAAACTGTTCGACCTCGCGGCCTGGCCGAAAATATCGATTATCCGATGACCCACTTGGAGGAGAATTATCGCTTGAGTAGCGCCGCAGCCTTAATTACGAGTTGTTTTCTCCGTGCTGTAACCCATCAACATCGGCACCGCCGCGCGGAAAACGATGAAATTAAGTGTTAACAATAGCAGAAAATCAATGACAGGAGCCACCACTCAGGCCTTCCCCTCCCTTGTCTATTGCGAAATTCGTTTTACACGGACGGAATAAACCGACTTTTCTCCTGATCTAATTTCAAAGCCGAAGACGGCAACGAGGTCAGCGGAGCCGCAACGTCTTGTCAGATCCTGCTTTTACGAAGAAGGCCACTGTGCTGTCTCGGTGGTGGGCTTTAAGGATTGCTAACGCTAGAATTAGAGGCTACTGGTGGGACGTGTCTAAGTGTTTTGTGTATGTTTTTGAGAAGAAAGAAAGGAGGGTTGCGGAAGGGAAAATTAAATAGATAAGTTCGACGGTTTGCGTGCGACGGTAGAGTTAGGGTACTGTGCCTGAAGAACTTTGGTGTCATAAATTTGGGGAGGTTGTATCGGAAATTAGGGATATGTTATATAACATTTTATCTTGGAAATCCGCGCTGCAAGAAAAAGGTTACTTTTTAAGTGGTCAAGCATCTCGTTAAAATATTGATTAATCGTGGAGGAATGGTGATGAACGAAAATTACGATGAAGTGTCGGATAAAAGTTTGGGCTACTAAAATTGGATACCAAGGTTCTGTTTCCAGCTAATCGATTTTAGTATTCGACGATCCACTGAACGTCATTCATTGACATTTACATACATTAATCTCTTCATTGACAAACATGAATATAAAGCGCTCGAAAAATAAATAAACTGATTATTTCCTTTTTTTTTTATTATTTTATATGACATTTGGAACGAGTGCTTTATTTATGATAACCAAATGTATGTTTAAATAATTTTAATAAAATACGTAATGTCTCATGTAAATAACTTGTCAATCTGACTAATAAAATCTGGTTGGTGATGTTATCCGCCTTCGAAAATTGCTATTTATTTGACTTAAATGCTTGGCCCTTCAGAACAATGCTTCTAAGATGCCACTACTAAGATCTGTTCCCGCAGCACCTTTATTTCGCAACGTTTATACAAACACGAAACCTAACCTGCCAAGTATCTCAGTCTATCTTCCGTCAAAACAAAAAATTGTATGCATCTATAATTTCCTTATAAAACGAAAGAAGCTTTTGAAAACAACTCCTTGCCATTGCCTTGAAAGACCAAGTGATTAAATCAAACTAATTCAACGAGCAATTGGAAGTACAAGAAAGAATATAAATACTCGCATTTTATGTTCCGATACTCATAACATTGTATCATTTGCTATATAAGATACACTTCCAGCCATGGCTGTCCAACATTATAAACTTCCGCTATCCCAGTGAGAATTCATAACCGCTTATACGCATCACGAAGCGACACCGCCAAGTAAGCCGAAAAAGGTGCGCGACTACTGAGATGCATAATACTCTCAATCGTTCGAGAGGATAAACGTAAGGATAATCGCGCTAATTCGATTCGATTATCCGCGAGCAACGGTTCGGTTCAGACCGAGGACGCGAAACTTTTAATTAAATCGAAACGTCGCGCTGTTTTCGAGAATTTTATGACGAACCTCCGGTGAATGGGAAGGGAGCAATTAAAGAGCGCTAACGAGCGCTGGGCTAAATGCGGGCCCCCAGCGCTTCTTCGGCTTCTTATTACTTTAAGCGGCTATCCGATGGCGTGCCCTTCGTGAAAAACGGCCGGCTTAGAACGTCCTCGGCGGTTCTCCTCCCCCCCCTTGTGAGAAACAACGGTCTTTGGAGAGAAAGTCTCGCAAATCAGAAACGTGACTCCGGGGCTCTTCGAAAATGTTGGCCGGGGCGACAAACGTCGAAACTTCGGCGGCCGCGGAAACAGCGGCGCGATCGGAGAACATAACGAGAGATCGTTAACACGAGCTTTACGAATGACGCTGGTTACTGCTTTAAAACTGAACGTCCTCCCGCCATTTCCTGTCCGTCGATGAGGGGTGATTACTTTAAGGTTGAATCCCTCGCAACCCGAGATCCCTGGCAATGACGTCTACTTACGGAGCGTATAAAAGTTTATTTAGCTAACCTTTTGATGCACATTATGGGCCGGCTTCTCCGTCTGCTGTCTTTGTTATTTAGTGGAATACATATCCATTTGCTGCACGATTTATACCAGTGCTAAAGAGAATTTTAGTTAATTTGGATAATTAAATTTTACATTAAACCGCGTTAACTATTTCAGTTTGATTTTAGTAAATTATATTAAACAGATTAATTAAGTAATTTAATATATTATTTAAATAGATAGTAATAAATTTTATTTTATTTCAGTTTGATGTATTTAAGGCCAAAAAAGTTCAAAAAAATAATCTCCAAATGGAGGAGCTGAATAATGAGATGCGAGTAATTACGCAATTCGTTGTAAATATAAAATTATGCGGAGCCGTAACATCAGGATTTTACGACGACGTATAATGATATTGACGACAATCAGCAGCAATATTTTAATATGACGGCGCAAAACGTGCAACTACGAATATTAAGGAAATATACGTGGATATGATAATCGATACGAAATTTGAAAACGACGTAAAACACTTCGCCTCGGGTTTTAAAACGATAAAAGCGTGCTTAGGGAGCAGCCAATGTGTTAATAACCCGTCGAGAGTGCCAGCCTCTTCGGTACGTCGAAGACGTAAACAGCTTCTCCCGATCGGTTAAACCGCCCCTCGTGCGATCATTAGTGGGAGAATAGATACACTTTACGCAGGCTTGGCTCCCTGAATATTCACGATCGCTTCTAAGAAGCCCGGGCAGAGAGTACAGAAGAACGGCCCGTCTGATGGTTCCTCGATGGGAAGTAGAAGCCCCCTTTTAACACTTTGTGTGCGGGATACCGTGATTACAGACTTGAGATGGTCAAACGCCGCAAACTGAAAACCGTAATATTCGTCGCGTGATTTGTCAACAGCGCGAATGCGCGTTCTACTCCGCATAACCCAAAGTCTAGTTTTGCTTTGAGGCACGTACGAAAAATTCGTTTGTCGTATTGTTTGGAAGCTGGAACTCGTCCACTGATGAAAGCGCGTTTGACGCGCTGCGAGTCAGTTGATCGAAGCGAAAAAGACGAGTGTGTAGAAAGGAATTACGATTGTTAAGCCTGGTAGTCGATTTCGTGACTTTTGAAGCAAGTGAACCATGATTGATGAGGGAGTAAAATATGTTTAAACTTGATACATTTATGGTCAGTTTAAACATTTTTCTACATTCTTCGTGTAACCTGAAATAAAGCAATTCTGCGATAATATTATAATCGATTCCATGGAGCGGCATTACATTAATTTACACGGATAATATATCATGGAAGATATTACCTGAATATTTAGTATATTATTTAATATATACAGAATATTTTAGTTATAATATAATACATTGTCAAAGAGAAATTATAGCGTCAGTTCCGATGTTATCGCGTAATGACTTCGAAGTACAGATATAAAAAAAATTATTCAGAACATGCAGGCCAGATAAAGAATTCCAAGCTGATTGGAGTTATTTGAACAGGAGTATTTCTCTGATATCCCAGTGCCAACATTATCTGAACACGTGCTACCTTTATTATTTATATGCGCATAAAGCAGTGAAATCCAAATATAACGTCATAAATACAATTCGTGTCCATTACGAATAAAGTCAAATAAAAATATACATCAAAACCGGGCTTAGAAACAGCGTCGAAAAGCAGAACTTAATAATAACAGTTCAAGCGTATTAATAGCAACGACTTGTGTTGCATTGCAATTTCTCAGTACATGTCCGTTCAAAATGTTTGCGCAATATTGTTGGCTTCCATTTATATCCCTTTTCATCCCTTCCATACATTTCATAGTCCTTTCATAGTCCAGACACATTTCATACATATCATAGGCATTTCATAGTTCAAACATTTCATAGTCAAATATACCTAGAAACATTAACCTCGATTGCAAAAGCTATTTTTGTTTCCTTACTTTTCGTTATATTATATATCCATTTAACTTCTACATTCACCTTAAGTGACCTATTTTAGCTTTTGTTTCTCTTCCCTAATACTTCGTTCTTTGACACGTGGGAGGAATCGTCATTATCGATCTGATCCACTTTTTCTATTTTTCAGCAACGTGATTAAATCTGGTATTAACAAAGATACGGCGAATTATACAATTCATAAATATTTGCGAGATGACCTACACTTCCATAGCTACATGTATCGAAAAGCTGATAATATATTTCGATTTACCAAGTGATTTCCTCCTTGAGAAATCTTAAATTCATGCCACGCGAATATTTCACAGGAAGCGCAATTTTCACATTCCACGGAAAACAAAGACCGTACGCTAACATCCGTGAAAGTTACCCGTAACGTTTCCTCCAGCGCTGTCTGGAATTTTTGGACAACCCACGGACGTACCTGTTCTTCCCTCACCTCCGAATACCACGAAGTACTCCTGCAATGCGTGCCGTGGCGATTTGCAGGAAAGTCCCCGGTGGATTCACGAAGTTTCGCATATTTGTCACAGCAGACGCTTTCAACGTAATGTCGTTGCAAGATTCCTCCATAAAATCAAACAAAAGTACCGGAACTTTTTCATTGTGATGTTCGCGTCTTGGATATAAATTTTAAATAAAACACGCAGAGGATAATCAGGATAGAGGATAATCAAATATAATACACGTTTTATCTCATTGCTCGGCTTGAGAATATTGAAAATTCGTATTATTGGTCATCGCGAACGTGTTACTTCTCTCTATATGTACTAGGTGCGTGGATTTATTAGAGGGAAGTTCGCATTACGACTACGTGACTACGTGGTCATAATTATATTAAAATTATAATAGAAAATTCAAATGGTACCTATATCTTGTACTGTATATTTTAGTGATTTAAAATTAATCCGAAAAAGGCGTGGAAAAAATTCTATCCTTGGCTGGCTAAACAAGGACTCGAACTCCTTTTACTTTCCGAGCGACTGCTTCGACCATTAAGCTATTAAGACTCTCTAGTACAATTATTTCCATTCATATTCTTATTTCCATTCATTCTCATTTCTTAATATATAAATATATAAATTTTTGATACTAAAATATAATTAATAAAAAGCACTGTGACTGTTCTTCTCCGATTCTTACGTACATCATTGCGGATCGGCAAGTGCAATGCATAAATAGACATACCTATAACACATACACGATACACACATTCCACACGAACAAAGTACAGGTTTCTTTTCGGTAGCCTCTCATTGACGATGAAACTGCCATCAAAGATACAACATACATGTTACCTACTACACCTCGTAGAAACAAAGTACATCTTACGTACTACAGCATATTAAATATTTATGCTAAATAGTTTACCGCGAAATGTGGTTAAACTACAATCAAATAAAGCTGCACAATTGGGATGTGACAACACACGAGTGAAGCGTTCAACGAAGATTGCTCCTTGGTTCTGGCAACCGACCGCAAAGGCTTAATATTAACCTTAGTTCCGCCAATTTCACGACCAATTCGATAAGGCATACCGTCTTTGACACTGTCAACCAAGACAGAGTCGTAGGTGAGGTCGACTTGGCCACGAGTAAGAGCTCGTGCGGTTGAGGAAACAGGAAGGACTTTGGTGTACAGATCATAGATTCATGTTTCGCATATATTACACACTACAATCTCGAATCTTGGCTGAGCGCTTGAAGGTATATCTGATAACTCGGGCAATTGGTTAATAATGACAAAGGCAATCGATCGAAATTCCTGAGATTGTACTACGTAACTTTTATTCGTCAGCAACAATCGAAGATCGGAAATAACTAACTCTCGATCAAGTAATGTTTGCCATTGATTCAAAAATACCAAGAATAAAAAAATCAAACTAAAGGAGTAAAGTCAAACGAACGACGAATACGATGTACAGTGAAAACTCATCCCTAACTACGAACAGTAAATTTTAAGTCGATTCGGTCATCCTTTGTCCACAAAAAGAAATAAGAAAAGGCTGACAATACGACTCGTATGCTCTTAATCCTTCATTCATTAAGTACGTACAATAAATTTCTATACACAATACAGTCGAGTGGACGTGCCCTGGCCAACGCAAATTGCACAACGGGCAGCATTGACGACCTAGAAGTTTCCAAGGGCCGTACGTAAATAAGAATAATGATCATTTTTTCCAATATTTTTTTCAAAATCAGACTTTTCAACGAATTTCCTACTAATTGATTGTTATCGTAAGTGATTAATTCGAATGCAGAAGTACACTGAAAGTGTTCAATCAGTGTCAATGTGAAAAAAAAAAAAATAATATAAACGACCAGATATGAAAAGACGGCACACACTGTATCATCAACAATATACATTGATATAGTAATAAACAAAAATGTAGCAAATATATAAGACACGAACAAGCAAAGAACAACGACAAAGAAACAACGAACAAAGAACAATAGATTATATTATGCAGCAAAAATCTGAACAATCTATTAAATTATTAATATCTAGTCACACAGCTATCGCATGCACACAATACTATATAAAATATACACTATAAGTATACACTATAATATACCAATAATATACTATAAATATACACTATATAAAAATATAAATACACAGTACCTAAAAAAAAACGCGCACACACAATTATTCACTTATAACCACGTCATCATATAGACTATAATTTTCTTCTAAACCTACATCAAGGAACGAACCCATTAAAACCTGACACCAGGCATCTTTGCCGTCGAATTGCCAATAATGAAAAACGAGAATCCACCTTTCCAAAGCTGTATCGTCGGCGTGTATTCGACGTTGCCCACGTGCAGCGTATATCGCAAGCGGCTCGATGCCAAAATCGGCGCAGACGCAACAACCGAAAATTTCAATCGTGCCCGGGGGGACAAAGATCGCGCATACTTCCGCCTCTTCCTCCCTTCCGCACCTCGAATTTCATTTCGAATAATCACCAGCAACGATCTTTCTAGCGCGTAGAATCCGCGGAGTACTAATTAAGCGCGCGTCTTTCAATTATTCTGCTATTGACAGTCGTGCAATCTAGCCGGCGCACCTCCTCCCCCGCCCTCTTGGCATCGCGACGCGGAAAAGGGCGTACAAAGAGCCACCGACGCCGGCGTCACGTTCTCCTGCCAGCAGACAGACGCGCTTTTCGGTTCGCTGACGGAATTGTCCTTTGTCGGCCGTTTCCCGGATACGCGAAACGTCGCCGCGGACGTCGAGATGCGGACGCACGTTTCGATCGTACACATTAGTCCGCTTACCAGCGCCAACCTCTGTCGCTTGGAGATTCGTCCGAAAAATCGATTTTCCTGCATCCGCGGTTTTTTTGCTGGGTAGCATTAACACCAAACCTCTGGGTCGCTCTTTAAATATATTCACGTATAGCGCGTATATTCTTAAAGGTAAAGGGTGTTGAGAAGAGATGTTGATGGATGGATAGAATGATTCACACTCTACGGTAAAATCGTGGAAAATCGCAAAAATGCTCGATTAGGAAGTACAGCGATTTTTCTAAGAAACTTCTGAACGGTCATTTTGACCGCTTTGGTAGGTTTAGTGGTAAGCTGATAAGGAATATCGTTGATCGTCTCTCAAACGAGTGGAACAGACTGTACTGGTGGCAGGATTGAAACGATGAATACGATACTTGTTGCGATCCTCTCTGCCATGAAAAAAAGGACATTTAATCTTGGAAAATTGCTTTACGTCGATCCACGCTACGCTGATCGATAACATGAAGACAATAACGAGCGAGATCTTTGTTTATTCAGTAGTAATCGGGGAAAACTGGAACACTTGTCAAAGAGTGATCAGTGACGACTGTATTGGAGCGATTTTTTCAATTTTTATGATTTTCCGGATATTACCTTTTAATAGGTCGAGATCCACTACTGTGTAACGACCGTTCACGTTGGTCGTTGATTATCGATCTATGCACGTCGCTTCATTTGACAATGTTAACACATTGTATCCGGAAAATGTACTTTTGCATTTTTTTCACTTTGTCACTTGAGCATGGGTCATGTAAAAGTATGTATTTTGTGAACTTGCGCTAGAGAACGAGTGGCGTATAAATACGGACGATTGCAATTCCATTTTTCATTTTTTACTTCACTACTCTATATTTACTTACGTATTCAAAAAATATTATTTTTTAAAACAATATTCATACAGCACATATTTGAGTGTCAAATAAAAAAAGGGCCATAAAAAAGAACAAAAAGGTTTTCTATTTACTTCGTAATATCCGTTAATACCTTCTAAGTATCCCCGCATCTCACGTGTTAACATTACAATTATCTATTGCTATGCCAACTTATCTAGGAACATGTTGTACATCTTCAAACAAAAGAGGCCAAAAAAGAAGGTAAATAAATATATTTAGTATTATGGGTATCGTAATTGTTGGTGTGGAGAGGGAGGGGGGTTGTGTGTGGTTTGGGAGAAAGAGAGAGATTTAAATATAGAGCAAAGAGCTTACCAATTTTCTAATGACTCTAAAGATAGTATATTTCCATGAATATTGCTTATTCTTTATCGAAAGAAACCCGATCGTACTGCTCTTACAACGACACCTTTACGTGCTTGCGACTAACTCTTAATGATAACTCTTCTCGCAGTACTCTGGATAGCATCCCAGCCCCGCATTTTGCCACACACCGATAGACACACACTTTCACACATTCCAGGGCCTAGGACACTCGAAATTCCTATGCGCCTTGCATACGTTTTCTTACGCCCGACAAGGTGACCATCCGTCTCTGAAACTGCATCCTTCTTACCATAGATTACACAGGTCCGCAAAAAAATAAAAATTGTCTCTGCCCTTTATAAAAATAATCAACTCCAACCAAATTAAGGTCGAAGAACAGGAATATGAAACGAGAAATTTTTTATTAGCTCTTGGTTCAAAGATATAACAACTATATTGTAATTTTCAGCTCCTTCAGTTCCCAAGAAATTGGGAAAAATTTATTCGTATTTTTCAAGGGAACGAGAGCAAAAAAAAACATTCACCTCATATTCCTTTATTTCACATCGAAATGAATAGGAATTAACTATTTTAAACTCCGATAGATTTCGAGTGTACATAAGTGCTATTTCTCTACTGCACTCAACACCCTGTCCCTTGCATAATTATTGATGAGTTATTCTGGCATCAGTTGTCCCAGTTTTATCTCAATTGCCAATAGTAGCTTTAATGATTTCTCGTAAGCGTACAGAAAAACGTGGGGCAAACTTGACAATAGTCTCGAAATTCTTGCAGCGGAAATGACCAGCAGACATGTTCGCGGGCACGAGGTTATTGACCGTTGGCTAGGAGCTCGGTTGCTGGGCTGTTAAGCAGTTGCTACGAGCGTGTATAGCCGCTCGAAAAATCCCGTAATCGCGTGCTACGGACGCTTTAAGCGTTCGCCGAATGAGCTGACCGTACGCTATGAGCGCCTATCGGCCCTCGATTACTTTTTCGTTGCAATCTCTTCCTCGAGAGTCCGTCGCTTCGTGTACACAGCATAGAACGTTGAACTTCGAGACCGAGTTCTCAGAAATGAGAACATTAAGAGCCACGGCGTCGTCGTGGATGGCCCCTGCTTTTCTTTGTTTATTTAATCTTGAACATGGATCACGAAAGTAGTTTTAGCTAGACTATACTGCTTAAAGTGGATCTACGAGACTCGAGCTGCATTTCCTCTGGAAAATTCCAGAGAGATAGAATTTTAACACGGGTTTTTCAAGTTTAAATTCAGGTTCCTGTCTGTTACACAAACGTGGGTTTACGAAAATGCTTTTAATTTGCGGACCACTCTGTGCATCTAAGTTGAGATTTACTATCTGAACTGGATTTCACCTGCTCCATTAAGTAACAGAGAGATATTAAAGCTGACGTTGCAAGAACACGGGAAAAATCGCATTCAGCGTGAAAGGCGGGAGAGCAAAAACAATGACGAACGAATAAAAAGGAAACTTAAAAAACACGTCCAGAAAATACTTCGCACGTGCGCGATTACACACATTCGTAGTATCGTAACAGATATTCTGTAAGATCAAATACAAGCTATCTGAAACGATTTTTTCACGATCGCTGTTTTAACTATACAACGATAGCACTTTCAAATGTCGCGCGTATAAGATTCGCCATCCGCTCCAAGCGTAAGAATCTAAAGAAGTAAACAAACTTTATAAACATATCTTATCGATAACCATCTAAGCAACTCTTCACTCAATCACTTCTCCATACAGAAGCAGCTCACAGAATACGCTTTCCAATAGTTACTACCCGCAAGATGGGGCAAAAGCCGACGATCACTTTGCATGGATGATTATCGTCATCCACGCGACCACTCGAGGCTTAAAGCGATCGCAGTTCGACATTTCCAATACCCTCTATTTGTTCCTGAGCGCCTGAAACCATTGCTTACCGTACCAAACCTCAATACTCAGATCATTGCGGGTATTCCGAAATTTCCTGCCCGAAAATCTATAACGTATCCGGGCCGTTTCGAAGTCGAGCGTAAACGGTCGTTCCGGTAGCCTTATAACCCTCAACGTCGAAAGTAAAGCAAACAAACAGGGCACACGGAACTCTCTGCGCAATCCCCAATATCCTATAGAGCTCGGGAGAAAGTCGTAAGTACGAGATGCGGACATTCTACAACCCGTGGAGGAAGTTCGCCCCGCTCTGTCTCCCGGTTTCCTCCCCGAGACAGACTATTGAAATCCCGGGCGCGACGTGGCAAGGGGGGGAATACGTTACACCGTGATTTCCGCAAATGCTATTTAAGATAAACAGATGAGATCGACCGTTTAGCTATCCACATGGTCGACAAGCACGCGACAGGCCCCGACCATCGCTCCTACGGAGTGACGCAGATCGGGCACATCGCATCCACCGGGGGACTTCAGTGGTGTAGGTCGGGCATAACACATCGACGTTCGAAAGCAAGCCAGCCTGCACACGAAACTAACCGAGTTTCAGCGGCGAAACAAAATATCGCTAATGCGATACCGAATGGCGCTCCTATCCGAATGTACTTACGGGCACGAATGCAAGCCAGGGACGGTTATAGCGGCCTGCGGGCCATTGAAGTGGCAATGCATGTCCGTAGCTAGTATATCCTCATAGACGTAGTCCCCGGAGGTGGCTGGATCACGGCCGTTCCGGGGATATTTATTTACATTCTGGCAATTAGCCGGCCATTAGTCGAGCCTCCAGGGTTGCGGGGAGAGGCGCCGAAACCTCCTCCGTCCCTCCGCCCCTTCCGCGCCTCGCGCATAACCCACTGATACTCGGAGAGAGCACCGACTTCTCTCCCAGCCGCTGTATCGCCATCGCCTTTCCAAAACATCGTCGAGAGGGCATTCGATTCGAAATCTTCCTGCCCGAAACATCCTCCTTCCACGTGACCGAGCGTTCTTGGAATTATGGAACTGCGAGCGTGGTTAAGCGTGAGAATGAGTAGATATTTTAGAGTAAAGGTGCGTAAAGGAAGACTGTTTGGGATGTAAGAAATTAGGGCGGAGTGCACGGTTTAGTTTTGGGAGACGTATGGTTTCGAGAAATGCACGTAGATAATGGTTGTGTCAGTGTGTACGAATGAGAAAAGATGCGTGCAGAGATGCTGGTGAAGAAGGACGGAGTCTGGAAGAGAGAAGAGAGTCGCGGAGTATAGAGTACAGAGTGAATAAGAGTCCAGACTCAGAGAACAGCGAGTAAGTGCAGAGTGCCAGAGTAGATATATATATATATATATATATTACCTGTATCGTATAAATGATAATAAATCATCAAAATAATAATAATAATAATAAACTTTTTCAGCACAAATCTCTAGCGAAAAAATAATCGAACTCCATGACCACCTTATAATCCAAATCAATACTTCACAGTGTTTTACTTCCTCTCCTCGCCTCTTCTCGCGCTCTGCTCCGCCGGATCTTCCTCCGCCAAATGTACACACGGCACCGCGCATTCCCTCTGGAAAGCTGCGCTGGAAGGTCAGTCGAGCGGCCGTGCATTTTTAATACCTGTGGCAGGACCAGGGGAGAAGCCGTACACGAGAGCTGTCAAAATCAAGGTGACTACGGTGGAAGGATAATGCAAACGCCAGAGAAGCTTTGCGTTAATGCCGTCTATGCTAACAAAGTAAAGCGTCCATTCCTTTTATAGGACACGAGTATGCGGATGAATACCGATAGCGTTCCAACGTATTTAAATGTTGCTCTATGCCCTGATTTTTGCCAAGGAGCCCCTACGCATCGGCATAGGACGTTGGAATTAACTTTAAATCGGAAAACACTATAACGAGCACATTTAATAATAAGGGAATTAATGAGCAGATCGTGAAAGGGAAGGAAATAATTTCTCCGTGCAAGATTCATGGACGCTTTGAGATCCGACCGAAGAACACCTGTTCTGAAGAGTCAGGCGATACACGAGGGAAACGTACGGCGAGGAGAATGGCGGGCTCTTCGAGTGACAACTCGCTTAGATACGATGCCCTACGAAGAAGAAAGGCGGTAAAGTGGACGAAGAACGCTTTGTTAGCGACGAAAGCCTCGAGTGTACTTGCAAAAGTAGTCCACGGTAAATCGTAACTAAAGCGGACGAGATAGAAGCATGCTGGGACGAATGAGACACGGTTTGCCCGTTATTTACAGCGCTATGCGCCGTTCGGCCATGACAAAATAACGTATGGCCCTCAGAAACGTCGGGTGAAAATCGTTGAAACACAGGGGCGCGCATTTTGTTTGATGGCGTAAACGTTATTTCTGCGTTTATCCCGCAATCTTCGAAGCCGAACGCAACTTTACGACTTTTTTTGAGAGAGAAAAACGACGCGATCGCGATTTAACTTTAGGCACATTGGACGATCATGGTTTTCGGTGAAATGTTCGCAAGTACGGAAACTTGCGTGATGGTGTGGCAACGAAGTTACCAAAATTTGTTAAGCAAGTAGATGCTATTTAGAAATGAAGAAATCTTTCGTGAAGAAAAGAACTTTGAAATCTTAACCGTGTTCTAAACGGCCTTAGGGATTGTAGACGTTTCGCAAGCTTTCCAACTGGCTTTACCGGGACTTTAATTGATTAGCTAACCAAGTATATAGATACAACACGTCGATGTACGGTAGATAAGAACCGTAGGAGCCTTGCACGGAATAAGAAATAAACCGTTACCTTTCTGTTGCAAATAAAGAATTTGGAATTAAACAATTGCAAGTGAAATTTATACAAAAATTTTCATAGCGTTTATCTTTGCGAGTATCCACGATCCAGCGATTCATCGGATACGTATATTCTTCTTTGCCTTAACAACCCAGTTCAATATATTATAGCCACATTATTATTATATTTATTACGAGATATGCTCAAATCTGAAAAACACACACACGCTACGTTTAATTCGAGACTTTTTTGAAAGAATTTTTTTTGAAAGTATTTTACATACACAGACTTTATTTACCGTGCAATAATCCTTGATTCAGAATCCTTGATCGTGTTCCGTCGTCCGACATTTTGAACGAGGCATTGACGGAAATTCGCTATTCAAACTTCTCAATCAGAGAAATATCAGAGAGGACGAGTCATCCAACGACATACAAATCGTTTCTGGTAACGCGACCAGCATTGCTTCCTGTTTGATACAAAGCGCCGGACTGGATGCGATTTGGCAACTCGCTTTACCGATCTTCTTCTAGCGGAATCTGCTTAAGCCACAAGCCCAAGTTCTTGCCACTTCAAAAGCAATAACGATTTCAACCACAGCAGCCCGGCCAACTTCCTAAGAGAGTAAGATAATCCTTTGGCCCCGCACCACGAACAAAATGGATAATTACCACGACTGCTCTGCTCCCACTTTAATTAAAGCGACATCGTGGACCCGCATTAAGCGTTTGCACGCATGCCACTTTGAGGAATTATCGACGATCGAGATGCGCACCATCAAGGATACGAATGCAACGAGGAGCAGACGGAGATGATACGTAGCAGAAACGCACAATAAGGTGAATCGGGAAAAACGGTAAGAATATTCTCGGTAATCCTATCGCGAATACTTACTCGAATACGTACAGCGACCTGCGGATTTAAAAATTAAATCCACGGTGGGAGTCTTCTATGAGAGATAAAGGGGGGGCAAATGAAAAAGAGGAGGACGATAAAAAGAGAGAACGACAAACAGGGAAAAGTAAGAGATAGAGTTGGTTGAGGGGAGGAGGGGAGGGGGGGGAGGTAGGGGAAGCGACATTACAAAAACGGTCTACGAAGCCATCTGGGATATGGAAATAATTACGTAAGTGCACATTCGCGTTTTGTGGGCCAGGCTAATTCCCAGAACGAACTTTCAGGCGTTAAATGCGCATTGCCTCTAAAGAGTGTTTTAATTGAAAAAATTCCAACTTCCTCGAAAAAAATTGCTTCGCGACAACTTCGTTGGATAGACTCCACGAAACCTTCGAGGTGCTCGCTTTTTCCGGATTATACTCCGGGACCGCTTTTATCCTCCTCCTTTGTCCTGTGCCGACTCAGCATTGGCTTGCGGGCCGACTGAAGCGTTCTAAACTCCGTGTTCTTGCACAAGATGAGGGATTTCCGTGTAAATGCCGCCGAAGTTTGTAAACGTGCAGTGTGAACTTCTGTGAGGAATCGGTTATTAGCATAAAACCCTTCGATACGCGTTAAGTTGGCGACGATGCCTACGCGATATCGCATGCAAGTGCTTGCGATGCTGTTACATTATTTATTTCCTTAGCCACCAACGCACTCGTTATTACATTAGTTCCTTTTAGAATCTATACGGAAAATCTGACTTTGCATCGTTGAAAATCTGACACTCCCTTGCTTTGCATTAACAAGTTACGCTTGTAGCTTGTAGACGGAACCTGATCAGGAATACAGGCGGCGCTATGAATCGTGGTACATAAGAGAGAGAAACTTGGTTCGTAGCTAAAGAGTGACAAGTGCAAATGATACTATAAAAAGTGATCAGTGCTGGGTAGCAGAAACGATTGTACGGTTAACTCTGATGTATTTTGCGATAAAGGAAATAGTGGGGCAAGGGATTAAAAATCGCAAGGTGTGGAGTATAAGAGCGTCGACAAAGAAATACGCAGTGCTCACCAACTTTCCCGATCGATACGAGAAGCTCTCTGCTCGTACGGCGAAGTCAGGCAGAACCGTAAGAAAGGAGGAAAGAAAACTCGATATGCACGAAAAACTTTCCTTATCCCTGACTTCGTCTTCTGGCTAACGAGCCCGCGTCTCCTTGCTGGTCGATGGCAAACGGTGACGAAAATAAGATATCGACGACAAAGGAACGGGAATACCATCAAAGGCGGAGATCCACCGATCGCCTTGAAATCAGACAATGACACAATCAAATGGGAGTTCGGATTTCCGCTCATAGTTTGATATCAGTTATTATATTTTCCCCATCCACTGCAATGGCCACTTATCTCAGAAGCTTGCAGTTTGAAATAAATCCCAACCTGCTTGGTGTTCATCGGCCATTTATTCGACTTAAAGGAAAGAATTATTAAGTTGATAGAATATCCCATTTTGACATTATTCCCCTAAATTCATACACTCATCCACCTTACGTTAATATCAGAATATAAAATTACTATTAAATACACAACTTTGCATTCACTGTATATTTTCTGAGATCAGAGTTTTAATATAAACAACTGTTTATACAATTTATAATTTAAAGTACTGTCCATCGTTGGCCACGACGCAAGGCAAAATTGTACACCTAATAATATGCACGTGTATTCTAAATAAATCTTAAATCGATGATCACATGGATAGAGAGACTTTCTACAGAATAGTGGAAAAAGGAATGCATTATAATCAGACAACAATCGACGAGATACACACGCCACAGACACACACACGTATCGTACCTTCGACGACCTAGGACACTAAAAAATTTCCATGCGCCTTGCGCAGATTCTCTTATAACAGACCTCGCGGCTGTCCGCCTCTAAGACTGCATTATTCTTAAGATTATTTCCACCCTACACTCGCCGCCTCCAAATCCTTACTCTTACCATTCCGCCCGACCTCCGCAGGTCCGACATTCCGTTCTCCTTACCGTTTACTCGCGTCGCAGCGCTTTACCGGGCTTTGGTAGCGCGCGAAGGACAAGCGAGTCAATTAGAAAGGGCGTCGGAATAGCTGGTATTCGGTGGAATACGCCCGGAAGGAAACTGGAGTGCGGGGGAGGGAGGAGCAGCGCTCCTTCCTGCGGCAGGAAAGTCGCGGGCGGAGGGCGCGTTGCGTCGGGCCGAGAAAAATTTCCACTCAAGCATGAAAGCCCCGGCGCCGGCGTACGTAAAGCGAGCCGGTCAGAAAAAGATAAACGCGAAGGAGGAGCAGCCGTGCAAAAGTGGCGGGCGAGAGGGAGAGAGATGCACGGGCGCATCACGTACGAGATAGGAGACATATTCCGGCTCCTCGTAAACTGCGGCAACGTCGACGTCCACCGGTCGTCCCATTCATCACTCTCAGCCTCTGCCGGAACGTACATTAAGGCTACGACGTCCCGCGGAATCGAGATCCTCGAAAGTTGGACGAAACGGCCGCCAAGGAGAGGCTGATACGAGGACCGCCCTTGCTTTCCATAAAACACTCGGCAGCGTGGGAACCGACGATGAATCGATCGCCAAGGTCGGATTAAAAGTTAAGGATATCGCGCGGGATTGCTTGAGATGAAATATCGATTTCAAGAGGCGGAAAAAAAGGATGTTTGAGGGGAAAGAGAATATTTTATCTTGCCCGAGATAGACGCGATATTAATAGCTCGAGGTTATTCGTTTTTTTTTTCCAGGGAAACGATGAGATATTTCGAAAGTTGTGGCTGATTGACGGTTCTGACGTTTATGCAGGATGCATTATCAGGGACAGTGCCGTTAAGGCTGTCACTTATTGTCCGTTTTTATAATAAATTCTGTTGCGAAGGAACAACCGGACGTTCCGATCTGTCCAGTTGCGAAGCGCGTCTTGTAATGAATTCCTTGATTTCGTTCCCGCGAGATAATTAAGGAATACCTTAGAGCGAATAGACGTGTGTGCGACAGGTGGGGTAAACGAATAAAAGCGGAACTCGAAAGGAGGAATACGATGTTTTCAAAAGCGAAAATACGAGCGTGCAAAAAACTATCCACGAAATTCGATATTTATTAGTTCCATTAGTAATGATCGTTTGAGCAGGCACACACTTTTCTCTCTTTTGCAGGTAGTGTTTGCTGTTTAATTTCCACCGTAATCCGACTCTCTCGCGGGGAGAGAGCCAACGGTGGAAAATACCGTAAAAACCTAAGGGCTAAAACGGCGGAGAAGTAAATTAAAGCGAGTCTCAAAGAAACCATAATATATAAAGCCCGCAGCCTCGGCGCGACAATCCAGAAAAGCTTTATTGCTGGAATTGGTTAAAAGAATGCAAGGACCGTCGTATAATCAGATCGGCAACAATTTGCGGAAAGCGATTACTGATAATAGCCCTCCCGTCCGTACGATTAATGTATGCTAATTAGAGTAGGAAGAAGAGAAGCAGAAATAATGGAAAGCTCTCGTGACAGGGAAAGACCATTCTGGTGTGCATCGACGACAATATCTCTAAAATTGCGACAGATTAACGCGACTCGATCGCTCAACGATACTTTAATCCCACGAATAATTTGAATATGCGCTACCGCTAATACATATACCTACACGTCGCATTACATTCAGAGTGTACTAAGAATATAAAATGAATCACGCTCATTGATTATCTACCTCGGCTAACTAATTGTCTGCGTAGCTTCGTTATCCTCCAAATATGTCACAAACCTAAATGTTTTAAAGGATAAAGCGACGCAGAGTTACATTGGAGGATGTTAGCATTTTTGAAAGACATTTCACTGTGGAATTTTGAATAAACAATGAATTAATTATCACCTGCGAGATAAAGCTTAATGTAATGTATAAATATCATAATTCTAAGTACAGGTAATTACAATATCATTGCGGTATTCGTACGCAATATTTACGCGCATCATATGCCGATGAAGAAAGGAACATTAATTCATTGTAAAATTAACTCTCGGCTCCTAGCTTTTATCAAAATACCTCTGTTCGTGCCAATACAATACAGTTACAATCGCGCCTAGATCGCCATAAATTTTGACCAACCATGGTGGCTTGTTGTTACACGGAGCAACCGATGCCAGGCTGGACGATTTCCATCGGAAAAAAATGACGACCTGCTGTGAAAGCTTATACGTTGCGCGGTGGAGAAAAATTCGGCCGTGTCATCGAAAACCGTTAGTCATCGAGCATTGACCAAGCAAAAAGTCGACCAAATTCGCAGCTGGACACGGTCCGACGTTCATTGAAGCAAACAATATTGTAAAACGTATACTTCGTATTTTTTTTTTTAATAGAAGGGAACGGATGGAGAGACACGAAAAGTCCTTTAGTATCGAGTATTTATCGATCAGTTACGAACAATTTGACTCCGGCGCAACAATATCGCGAAAGCTATCGAATCTTTTTAAAAACATCCCTTACAACAAGAATAAAGTTTACGGATGATTTTACTCCGAGGTGACAATCTGTATACCAAGATTCACGGGATGACAATTGTCATCGAGCATTCGTCGTTACTCCTTAACAAATGGATAGGTTTTTTCAATATATCAAAGTTCAATTATGATTATCTTTTAAAACTTACAAACCTCTTTTAAACCGACGATATTAAATCTTACGAACGTTTCTTCCCAAGAGATCGTAGTAAACAAGAAAACTTCTGTAACAAAAAAGCTGCTCTATAGAGTTATTAACCCGCTCCACTCGTTCCTTTAACCCCTTGACATACAAATAAAACGGAATTTGATGCGCCCGAAAAGTACTATAATATTTAATATGGCTCAACCGAATAATTATGTTCATGCTAACAAAGAGAACGTTTTATTTTTAAATTTGAATCGTTATATAACATTTAATCAGCTTGATATATAACGATAATGGAGAACAATTATGTATAATCTTTTTTTTTTATTTTTGTCACCGACTGCTAAGTTCATTTTAGCCTAGCTCCTACTGTTTAAGGTGAGTTTCCAACCACCAGAGCTACAGTATATACATATCCAGAGGAAAGACCAGAGGTTTTGAATATGCTTGTTTCTGCTTTACTGATTCGTGAATGCAACTTTATTATTGATACCGTTGAGAAGGTGGCAAGAGTTACATCTTAAACATTGTAACCAAACCAGAATTTCTAGAATGTTCAATTAAGACTAACTTTACGATACAGACACAAATCAACTATTATTTCCATGAAGTTAGATTAACAGATACCCAAGTTAATTCCATGCCATCTACGATCTATTTACTTTTACCACTATTAATCGCTAAAGCCATCCATAAGAAAAACGGCGGGAGCAAAAGTTGCGCACCTGATACGTCAAGAGGCTAATCGCAGGGTATTTTTTAATCAGAAGTTCGCAGATGATTCTTCCGTGGAAATAAGGGTGTGAAGTAACGTGCCGGATGTGGGCGCTGGACAGTCGATAAAAATCGAAAATAAATGCGATAATGGCGAAGGCGCGTGATCGTGGGGGGTCGCAGAGGGTGACTCGTGGGCCGGCGTTAAACGGACAGACGGACGGGGTGGTAAATGAGGTCGGGCGGCCTGTACGCATATAAAATATGCCGGGCCGCGCTATCTCGCGGCCGATTGCCTGGAAAACTCACGCGAAAATATCGATCCTCTCGACCACTCCGCTTGTAATCAGATTAAGCAAGACCAACGGCTCGGCCTGGCCATAGGTATAAGCCTGCGCAACTGGGTATCCGCGTGAGCGCACCTGCCCGATATATCTCGACCGTTATGGGAACGAGACGTGCACGTTACGACTGAAGTATCTTCGCATGCCGGCCCACATCAGCCCACACCGTCCTCCAACGACGTTCCTCGGAAAGTCCGCTTTGTCTTGAACACCGCAGCCTTCGAATCACGGCTGAGCCCCTATAATCCACGGTTGCTCTCGAGCAGCGTTGCATTTGTATCCGTCGCTTCCATCATCGTTTTTCTACCGCGCGAAATACCGCTTTGCGATCATCTCACGGTCCGCCGCCGCTTCAAAATATCCCCTTGTACTTTATAAGGTAAAATCGTATTCAACGTGAAATTCGACGGGTTGTGAAAGATTTTATGTTTGTATTTATACTCGATCGTGAAGTGAGAGATTTCACAGGAGGTGTGGATTACGGAGATGGCTTCGAAATGAAGAGCGCCGTCGAAGGAGTGGATGGATTAATTGTTCGGGAAATTCTGCCGAATATCACTCGTTTAATTCGCGATTCTTTCTCCGCGTCAAGGAAGAAGGAGGTTAAAGTAGAAAATGATGTAGAAAAGAAACAGGGAGCGGAAAAACGAGGAGGAAGGGGAGAGAAGGAGGAAGGAAGAGAAGAGGCCGAATAGAATAAAACGAATCTGAAAAAGAAAAAGCGGGAGAAAGAACGCGAAGCGCACAGATGCCCGGATGCAAGAGCACAATTTAATTTCCATTAAATTTCACGGGTGAGCACGGGCGTGTTTGCCGAGTACACACTCCTAATTTGCAACTATAATTTGGTGCGGTAGTTCACTTTCGCATGAAATAGTCGCGGATCGTTATGGAAACTCTCGGCTTGTTCCCCACCGGTTCTACGCCTACCGCCGCTGTTTTATCCTCGCCTCCAAAAACCACTGAGATTCTTCAAATGTTCTACGCAAACCCAGCGATACCAGATTGGTTCTTATCGAAGAGACAAAAAGAAATCGAGCGATCGCGAAGGACAAAAGTGGGGCTTCGCCTGAATGGAACTTGCGATCGTGAATCGAAATGGAAATTGCACTGGAAACACCACGGCCATACCTTCGAACCGAGCTGGATGTGCCCGTATTTGTGGGAATTGCTGAATGCAAATTGGCAAATATCGCGGACCAAAGACTGTAAGAAACATATTTACCTTTATTAGGAACGCCGTTAAATACGCAACGTCGTTTATTTACTTCGAACATTCCTGCAATGATAAAAAAGAAATGATCTTTCTCTTATTGGAAGAACAGCGATACTCACATATGTTACTAAAAGGAATGAGTTTCAATAATCGATCATATCCCCGTACTTTAATTCGTCAATTGTAACAGACGCATTTAAAATCACTTTACACCTTCTAAATTATATCTTGAAGAAGCATCTATCTTTAAAAAAAAAAAAAAAACTACACTGGGTCAGGTTTATTTGAGTTTGGTACAAAAAGTGTGATACACTCCTGGTGATGTTTCCCCTGGAAAAAAAAAAAAAAAAAGAAGAAATATGAGCAACTTTATCGCTTATGGACACCGAACGCTGGTTTTAACCAGTGCTATTAAAGCTGGATCATTAGCCGATTCAGTCCGGCACAATTTTCTGCCCACTCCTGCGGGAAACTATGCGATATTCCACATATCATTACCGGGATTAAGCGAATTCGCGTTTACGATGTAATCAAGAATCGGACAACGAAAGAGGAAAGCAGACGGAGGCAAATGAAAATCGAGCAGGTGGGATTATTTGTGGGGGTACGATAAACGTGGCCCGCCTTGTTTTCAATCGAAAGCTCAATTCCCACCGATAATTTGCCAGGATGCCGCAAACCCGGAATAATATATATCTTCCTGAATCGCGCATGTTCCAATAATAATCTGAATAATCGGTTATCTCCATTATCGGGCCTATCGGCTCATGAAGATTTCAATGGTCCTTCAATTTGCCCGGAGAGCTATGCCGATGAAAAAGACGCACGCACCGCTGGAGTCCTTTTATAGCTGATATCGATATGCGGATATTTTTTTTTTTCCCCTGTAAATCCATCGTTATAAAAGAACGAAGGTCGGCCCACGTTGGGGCTCGTCTCCATATAATGGAATGCCGTGACTTCTGTCACGGCATACGTCCACGAATCGATCCTATATCCTTTTCTACTTACGTCATAATGCACTATATACCATGCAGATATCCGTATGTTATACGACACGCACGTAATGCCATCCAGAATGCTCCCAATGCTCGGCAAAACATCTTATATACTGTGGACTACAATGGCGCGGTGAATGGAGACAAACTCGGGTTCGAATTTCAACCTATCGTTCTATCACTTTTACGGAACGACGAGAAAGGTAGTTCAAAACCCACCTTAAACGTTACTTTCTAAGATAAACGACGGTCGACGCCTAAAATTGAGCAAAGTATAGAGAGGACTTTTCGCATATCACCTTTGGATTTATGCGTGCAATATGTACAACATCGAAGCAGAAACTTGGAACCTTCGTCCGATCGCGATTCGCGGAGTGTACGAGCTTTGCAACGAAGGTTAAAATCTAAGCAGGTGCACACGTGTGCAGGGCAGCTGGTTTACAAGTAGCACCGGACCAGCTCTCATCGAAAGCTCGATGTATCATTCACCGCTCGTGGCGATTAAATCAGCCGACACCATTTTGAAGGAGGGAAATTTTGGTTGGTAAAAATATTACCCCATTATTTACGTCACCGCCGTTATTACCCGCGCTTCGGTACGTTAATAAACGAACGCCACGTTTTTTGGCTTTCCAGGTCGGCGCATAATAATTAAAATCGGGAGCCAAATCGATTCGGTGCGTGGCTACTTTCGTCGGCCTCATACCCGGTACGTAAGCATTGCCCGCCGCTAATCGAATTTTGTGCACATCGAGCAGAGGTAAATCAGTCGAGGAATTAACGCAAGTCAAATTTCAGAACCGACATTTACAAGAATGGCAGCTTCGATGTGACGCTATACTCTAATAATATGCGCGTGTGTAACATAACGTATAATATGCAGCGTACATCTTACAATTTTTCTGTCGTAGACTTAACATTTGATGTCAACCATCGAGCATTTAACTGGTGAGACGTTTCACGATTTTGAATTCATGTACCAGAACTTCACGATCTATTAAAATTTTATGATTCGTACATTTAATATCATGCCATAAATGATTTTAAAATGTACGATCCTATCTTTGTAGAAGTTGACATGACGAATAAACACTTTAGATCAGCGCTCTTTGTAAAAATAACTTTGAATATCAATTGAGCAGCGGTTGGCCGTCATTCCGAAAAAGATTTTCGGCTGAAACCTATCGATATATGACACACGTTTTATTATGTACACCGACAAAATGAGATTCGCATCCGAGATTACGGTCAATGCGAGGCACGTAAACAAAATGTACGCGCAGATTCGCGAGTAATTAGATTGTAAAGTGGGTAGGGTCCCTCAATTAAATTATTGCATGCTATCCCTTTACGGGTAAACGACATAGGTAGTCGATCGAGTTACTCTTGCCGGCGTAAATGGAGCCACACGACTCACCGTCAATGTTCACTCGGAGCTCCTCGGAACACCTTCATAAACTTTACGGATCATTACAATCTCTGTAGCAATAAAAAAAAAATCATACGTTATATCGCCACAATATCTAAATTTGGCGTTTATATCAGATCGCTCCATCAAACTTTTTTTTAAAACATAAATCAGGTCATGGCTTTTCAAAGGCAATAAATCCACGTTCCAAAACCAAACTGACCAAATTCAATTTCTTCAAAATGACATTCCACTTAAGGCACGTTTAAATATTCCGCCAGCTGACAATTATAATAGCTCCTCTGTCATGAGCTCATTCCGCTTAAAGCTATTCCTACCACGACTGGTCAAATAATCGGTCAGTGATTTCTTTGAAAAACTGTAGAACTTTGAGACGCGGTCACTTCTGATATTTTTCATGATTTTCTTCCAGCCTACGGATCGATAAATTAATCCATCGGCATTTTTCCTTCGTCCTCTTTTTCTTTAAAGATACATTTAGTATACCTAAATATATCTGCAAAATGGCTGGTAGGAATAGTGTTAAAAGAAACGATACGTGCTACCTATTGCCATATGCTGTACTGCACGCACGATCGTAGAGCACCGATCCAGTGCTTGTAACCGATCCGTTAGTTCCTCCAGATAAATCGCGAAGAAGAACCTGACACGTTATGCAGGAACACCGAACACGGCCGGCCGATGTAGCGCCTCAAATCGTTATGCGCATTATTGCAAGCTCCACAGCGCCGATTAGCCCCCGCATTACGTTTTAATCGCCGGGATCCTCGGCGCCGATGTGCCACTCGGATCGATTCGTCCGAATAATTAGCCCCTCGGGCAAATCCCGCGGATCTCGGTATCTCCTACATTTTATTCAAATGTAAAATTCAGCGGGATATAATAGCGCGCATCCGACTATCCGCGCAGGCGGATCTTCGCTTCTCGATCCAAATTCCATCGATCGGGGGAACCTGCTAGACAACCTGGAAGCACCGACGAGCTCCGCGGCTAATCGAATTTCCCCCGCGAATGTCGATCCTCGGCACGATAAAAAGGCGAGGATACTTCCGGCTCTGTGAAAGCGGCAGTCGCACGGCGAGCCGAGCGCCCGGATTCCAAGGATACGAGAGAAGGATGTGGAAGGGGGATGAGCGGAGTCTTTTTTACCGTATCCCTTAAATGCCCCTCGTACGTCTGGCCCCTTAGAGGTTTATGCCGGGTACGTGCTCGATTCCATTCGCATGCGGGCCTATTGAAATTGCCGGAATCCGCAATTTTCCGCGTGTCCGTGGAATATAGAGCCACGCGGAGGAGGTAGCGCGGGTAAAACAGCGGGGGCTCGAAGGGGGTGGGGGGGGGGCTGGGGAGAGAAAGGAGGAATCAAACCGGTCGTGGCGGCTGGAGGATGGGAGCACGAGGGGCTCGGAGGGTCCGGCGTACTTCTCCAACCCTGCCGAATTCGTAACTTTCGGGGAAAACAATTTCGCGCGAAAACGGCCGGCGGGAGGTGAGAGCAGGGCGGCCTCGGCGCACCCAATAGAAGAATCCAATTTGGATTATCGAAAATTCATGGCCGCACTCCGTATACCCGTGTCCGGCGAAAGACACGGAGATAGGCGAGACAGCTGCTACTACCGCCGAGAAATGTACCAGGGATAATATAAAACAGCGATGCCGTGGAACTCCTAGGTACCGCGGATACCATGCCCGCCACGATGCCTCCCCTCCTCGATGGCGAGCCTTTTTCCCTCGATCTCTCCACCTTCCACGTCCACAGGCGTCGTTCGACCTTCTGCACGTTATACGCGCGTCCTCGCGTATTTCAACCTCGGGGACAGGGGGAGTATCGATATGTTTCCGCGCGTAGATGCGAATTCGAAATACCCATTATCCACGTTCGCGACTCGACGGAGTTAAACGCTGGACGAGACAATTAAAGTGGGGAGGGGGGGGGGGATAATCGAGCGCAATACACGTCCCAAATTCGCCATCGATGGCTTCCGGTGATAAAGCGAAGGGGCGAACGTACGCGCCCTCGAACTAGACCTATGTATCTTAGGCTAGGACGAACTAGGCGTGTGCCAAGGGCCCGTACCTCGAGGATGCCCTCCAGATCGCGTTGAACAACGTTGATATCAATGATACCCAGTGGCGTAACGAGCTGTAGGAGCGCCTAGTTATAATCGATAACGAGATGCATATTCGAGATACGTCGCGCATGCATTAACGCTAAACCTAGCGGCCACTTTCTGGACATATTTATGTATACCACGTGCATGCTTGACGAAAAAGGCTGTTAAGAAGGGATATGGATGAATCGATAGAATGATTCGCGCTCTGCGGTAGAATCATGGAAAATCTGGAGGAATGCTCGATTAGGAAGTATAGTAATTTTTAATAAGTAGGTTCAGTGTTAACGATTTAATAGCCCAATGATGCCATTTAGCATCACCCGTATAATCTGCTTGTACTAATCATGTGTCTCAAAATTGTTTTTCTTCAAAATTTAATTTTCTTACTAAGAGAAGGCGATACCTATAAATTTTGATTAACGATACTAAATCCCCTCGAGCGCACGATGATTGAGTCGCTACTGGAAATCTAATTTTACACGGAGTATAAAAAAGTAATATAATAAAAAATAGATTGAGAATTTGATAAACCACGTGTAAAATCCTGAGAGGGAAACTAATTTCGAAAATAGAAAATAGCATTGCGAATACCGCTTGGTACAGAAGCGTGAAGGCTAATATAGATTTCGTACCATAGCGTTAATTCCCTTCACTAAAACCAAACGTGAAAAGCCTGGAAAAAGTATTCGATACGAGGCTCGAGCGTTCGAGAGGCAGGGGTTGGTTTCGCATCGCTGGTGTTTGAGCCAGGACTTTAAAGTATCGTCCGCTTTGCGTTCCCCCTTTGCCCTAACTCTTATCCATCCGCATTAGTGATCGAAACGTCCATTTTCCTGCACTTATGTACAACCGTAGACGTGTGCTTTGACCTGTAAAAACACGGCACGCACGTGTTCTACACTCACGCTCAAAAGTCTTGAAACACATGGTAATTGCTACGAATTTGAATTATATCGTATGCATTATTTCGTATATTAAATTGAATTGCTCCACAAGTTTATTAATATGCGAGACTGTTCAATGAGCAGGGGGAATTTTGTAATTCCGCTGGTTGTACAGTAGTAGTACGATGCGCGGGATTTTTTCATTGCTATGTTGGTAAACATGTCTGAAAGGTATCTGTACATTGCTAGTCATATCGAATGTTTAGTCTGTTGTCAGCTCCCAAAAAGGTTATATGCGTTTTGGTAGTATCGGCGATTATTGGGCTGTGAAAACGTGGAATAAGTGAGAGAAAACAACACTGTAATGATACCCCAGCCTCCACATTCATAAAATATGGTTCTGTGTGATTTTTTTCTATTCCTAAAACTAAAAAGATTCTTAAGGAAGCGTCGTTTTGCAAGCATAGATAAAATTAAAAGCACATCCCTGAGAGAGCTAAACGCTATCCCAAAGATCGAGTTCCAAAAGTGTTTCGGGGATAGGAAGAAGCGTTGGAAGAAGTGTATAATATCTAATAAAAATTATTATGAAGGAGATAACATTGATGTAGACGAATAAATAAAATTCATTCCAAAACCGAAAATTCCTGTTATTTTTTTTAACACAACTCGTATATTATAACATTTTAGATGTGCGAATGATATTTGGTTATCCATATTTCTTAAAGTAATAAAATATAAAGAGTAAGAAGTAAGAAATATTTTATCCTCATTGTAGATAGAATCTTCTTTCTACTTTTTTGCTTGTAAATAACTATATATACTTCAAAATCGAAGACTAGAATTACTCAAAGTACAAATCAAAATCAACTCGATCGAACTACTACCACGAGCACAATGACACGTAGACGAAAGAGACACGAAATTAGTGTTCATTATTTTATCAAACATTTTGAATAAATTATTACCATACCCTTCTCATTAAACGCGTCACCAATAGCGCTCAATTTAAAAGGGACTCCGATCGGGCCAAAGTTCTCAATCAATTTTCTCGAGCCCTCGCGAAATCTCAGTATTTAAGACTTTTGTGCGTGGGTGTACGCACACACAGACATGCACGCACGTCAGGGGATTTTCAGCCGTGAAATTTATGGAGCTAGGGCGCGGAACAACCCCGGCGATGGGGTTGAGGGTATAGATTACGTATGGCTCAACTATAGAGCAGTATTTTTCCGTGGCTCCCATCCAAGCGGACGCATCGTGCGACGAAGGAACGACGAGATCGGCTGGAACGTGCGAGCTCTCGGTCTGAGTAACAACGAAGAGGGAAGGATCGTGGACGGAGAGACGAAAAGAAGAGTTGGTATTCCCTGTTGCGACACTTATCTCCTTACATACTCGCATTTTCCAGGTCTCAAGTTTCCGCGCCTTTCTCTTTCTCCCAGTATCTCCCGCGTCCTTCCATATCCCACTTTGCTGGTGTCGGTCAGCAGTGGCGTAACCCGAGCATACCAACTGTACTTTCGTACAGGCCGACGATCGAAGGGAGCCATGTCCTCTGACCTTAAGTATCGAGCGTCTTTCTTGTTGCTGAAAGGAGGATACGAGAGTTAGATAACGGGCTGGCGTGACAGGATTGATCGTAAAGTAAGGAATAAGGGAAAGGTCGATGAAAGTGGAGGAAACGCATCCAGGTTCGTTCCTTTTCTCTCGGGTATCAAGATCTGGTTAACGTATGCGACATTACGGAGAGAAATAGGAAAAAGCTCGCTGATCAATTCGATCAGAAGCGAAGAGATTGACGGATATAATGCACGATAAAAAAAAAGCTGAAAAATACGGCAAGGTAATTTCTGGGGTGGACTTGAAATAGCTTTATCAAAGCTGTAAAAATACGGATGTATTTGATGAAACGAGGAATAATCGAAGGTGCACGTTCCACGCGATATTCGAAGAATATTTGAGGATTTTTTGGATATCGACACACTCTAGGAATTCTCCTCGAGGTTTCTGCGACTCGATAACAAACGGAACCGAAAGAAAATTCGAGCTACGCCGTTGACCCGTGTCTCTTTGACCCTCGCTGCACTGCTATGTACACCTGCAACCACAAATCTTGGAATTATTTCTTATCTATTCCTGTGGATTAACTTCAACGGTGCGGTGCAAATTATATGAATTATGCAACTTCATTGCTGCATGCAGATTATTGATAATTGAAAATTGATTTTAGATTATTGATTATTGATAATTGATTAAAAATTGGTGTAATATAAGGTTATTAAAGCGTTATAAATATCTGCAAAATTTAATTATCGTTTCACAGTTTACTTTATCATTTAGAACAGATATATACCTACTACTTTCTTGGCTAGTCGGTTTTCTTAGTTTATACAAATACGCAACAGTACAATGCAAGACTATGATTTCTTAGATCAAAGCAAAGATCCTTCCAAAATTCCACTTTATCGCGAAGCAAAAGAAGATCAGAACACCGCTTTTTTAGAGATCCTGAACAATCAACACTACAACTACCAGCCACTTTCCGGGCATATCTAAATACATATCACATATACATAAAAAAAATACAACAAAGAAGCAGTGTCATTAGATCCATATAATCATTCACATCTACGAATCAAATTATGCAAAATAAGGAAAAACACCGATGCAAATGTAAACTAATTTTTCCAAGGAAGAATCAACCAGTCATTTCACTTGGCAGTCCTAATTTTAACATCGCTGTTTTTTCAAAGCTTCTTTAAAACCCGAGTAAAAACCGTAACGATTTTGAAGGAGGTTGTACGAACCTGAATTCCTCTCTCGCCCCCTTCCTATCCTCGAAGTCGGCATTCCGTATCTCTATTCTTGCCGCTCCGTCGGACCTGGAGCGAAACTTGGGGGGAAGGCTGGAAGGGGAATAAGGCGGAAAGTTTTTCCGCGCTCGTGAGGCGCGCTATGCAAAAGCCAGGGAAAAATATTTTTCCCCGCGCCTCGCTCGACACTCGCCGACGAACTAGCTCGAAGGAGGTAGGAGAAAGAAAAAGCAAAGTGCGGGGAGTTTTAACCGCGTGCGCGAAATGTCGGCGGGCCGCAAGGTCGCGGCATGATTCCTCGTGCTGGAAAACAGCCGTGTCATCTAACGAGAATGGTCGACTCTCGGCCCACGAGAAATTCTCGTTTCGAATAACGAGAGAGTGAAGGGAATATAAGCAGAGGTCGAAGGTACGACTGGAAGTTGACGTGCGACATCGATGGTCCCTTGGATCTTTCGCACTTTGATGAACTTTGGAGAAGCAGATTAGTTCGGGAATTCGAATACGCCGATGGAACTTCACGTGGTTCTACGTAAGTTCGTGTATCGGGGAAAACGCAGAATTAAAGATCGATCGTGATATAGGTTTCTATAAAAAAAGTAATAGAATTTCGATGTTATTGCCGATTATATTGATTGGGTAGTCACAGGTGTTTCTTTCGTTTTTTAAGGAAATAATGGAAGCAGGATATTTGTTGTTTGGTATCATTTTTATTGAATTATCTATACAGTAGAGGATGAGTAAAGGTAAAGACTATGATGTTTAACAAATTAGGATTTATGTTTGCATAAATATTGTCAAATAATACGGCTGTGCGCAAATAACGAATTTTTGAAACAACCTAATATTTATCAGTCTTTAATATGATTTGGAGGTTTAAATTTATCATGGTATTTTGATATCGGTAAGGACTTTGGCATTATATATGTTCGTATTTCTAAGAGAGGACGAAAGCCGAGGTGGATGATTGCAGGTAATTGTACAATTTGTACATTTGTACTACTGTCTCCAAGTGACAAGTATTGTATTACAAAAGACTTTAAAAGATTCCTATTGGATTTTTGTAAAGATCGTCGAGTCGCGATTCGCGAATCGTTGAAATAACAAATAAAAAAGAATACGAAAAAATAAATAAAAATACAAGAAAAGAATAAATAATAATTTCCCTTTTATAATGACTTTAACTTTAAAATTGACTCTTATAATGTCTAGAAAGGAAAACGAATTCAAGTTTACATATAAGTATCTATCACCCATTCCACTACATCTCTCACTTCTCTCGAATCTAAAGTTATAAGCAGTAGGAACAAACCGCAACACTTTTACAAAAAAAAAGTCATGCTTAATTCTACGATTTGCGTTACACCCGGTGCTAGTACCAGCAGTCAGTATCCCGACAATACCCCCGATAACTCGTATCGGGGATGGTTCGTTGAAATTTTTCAGTCGCAGCACGATACGTCGGTTAGAAATCTCGCGACACGGGATTAGAAAACATTGCGTCGTCCGTTTCGTTTCATTCCGCCGGACGAGAACGAATCTCGTCGTATCGGAAGCGAGCCACGAGAATCGATTTGCCATTAGTGCCGTTTTGTATGACTTCTCCGGTGCGCGTAATGCCTCCCAACTCAGTTATATCGGCAAACATTTTCCGAGTGTTTGCGAATATACCGCCGATTATCCCTCCGAATCCCACTCGCGAGAGCTGGGCGCGGTTGTTGTCGGAATAGTTATACTTCGGCGTTATAATCTACTGCCGGACCACGAGGGTAATAAAACCTTACCTGTCCGCCATGCATGGAAATTTATCGGCGTCGAGCTCGCGAGAGAACTAAGTAATGCTCGTTAAGTTTCGTAAGGCAAATTCGCGATGTGGATAACCGAATCTAGAGGGAGGATAAGGCCCATTGGAGCTCGATGTCGAAAGTGGCACTGTTCTACGCTGTGCAGTGTCACGTTTGATGCTCAAAAGTGAAAACTACGATCTACACGAAACGTTTCGATGCTCTAACAGATCGGCTCGTGTTGCGCCAGCGTCTACTACCGAACCCCGAGGTTGAAAAAAGGTACTCGCACATGGGGCGTAGAAATTTATCGACATTGAGCTACTAAAATCCAAATAATCTGAAATTGGCGACTAAAATTCGTTGAGATTCGTAACTATAATTCGTAACCTTGAAATTCGTAACTAAAATTCGCGATCTAAATAACCGAATTTGGCGAATGAACAAGGTTCGTTATTGGACGTAAAGAGTAATACTATTCTATAGTACGTAGTGTTAAATTCAATGCTCAAAAATCAAAACTATAGAGCTCACAACGCGTTTCGAAGTATCCTCTTATGTTACATCTAAAGCTGGAAAATCCATTGGAGAGGGGACCGATAGAAAATTAAAGGACACGAGCAATTCGAGCTCTCCTTAGGACTTGATAATAAATCTAGGAAGCCGGCAAGAAAGCCTAAAGATTCACGAGGATTGCATTGGCCCCGCCCAACGATCAGGCAGAAAAAGAGGAAGACATTTTTCATCTCGGATGAGTTGCCCAATCCGCGTTGCGGTCAAGTCCGAAATCGTGAATAAAAATTCTATCCCGATTTTGCTCAAATAAATCAAACCTTCAGCGATCTACGACAATTGCGCGCGTCACGGTTGACGCGCCATATAGTGAAATATCGTACGCACTTGATCGATCTCCGCCCCACGAATGATTTCGCTTCCTGGCTGGGGGTGTATCGATCGGCATAACGTTCATATGCCACGGTGATTGACGAGCCCCGAATATGAATGTTACGAGTGCCACGGAAACCATCGAAAACGTTTTAACAATTTCAAAATAACTCGGTTAATCACCCACCGCCGCTTTCACGGCCCGGAATCGGCGAGTAAGTGCACCCAGAACTGCTGACAACGGGTCGGCCCGAATTCCGGATCACGGTGATAACGAAAAACTGTGGCAATCACCGTCGACTGCTCCACGATCTGCTGTACGGCCCAACAGTTAATTGCTTTTCAGTTACAATGTCCAGTCCCGTTGCAAAGTTTCACGGCCGGCCGAGCACTTCTGCCGTTTCTTTCCGCGAGCTTTTGCTCGCCATTCGACTCGATTGTCCTGACCGACGCACAAGTGCCACAACGCCCTCGAGCTTCCCTCGCATTCGTCTTCCACGTGCTTTCTTTGCCAGGCCTCGCGACAATTTCAAACTTAGCGGCGAGAGGTGCTTTTACCCGAGGCCCTCGAGGTGAAATCTTCGAGGAAAAACGATAGTTCCCGTTCGTCTCTCGTGGACCCTTCGTGCCATCTTGTTTTACGGTAGCCCGCGAATTATACGTAAGACAGTGAGTTCCTTAGGTTCAAAGATGTAGCGAATCTGGCGGTCTTAGTCGTGACACACTTTGTCTTGGAAGGGTAATTTTAGGTTTGGCTCGAGAAAAAATCGATACGTCTGATGTGGGTAGAGCAAGATCGTAACCGAGCGCGGATTAATATCATCGATCTGCTTCGTACATACGTTCCAAGATAAATCATAGGTATTGCATCCCAGACTCTTCTTATCGACGCGAATCAAAGGCCGATAACTCCATTACCCGAATCGCGTATACCGCGTCAAAAGTAAAATCTCGTTTGTATCTCCATCTCCTGCGTTTCCTCTGAAAACCTCCGAGGCGAAAAATTTCACCGAGTTTTTGCCTCCGCAGCCTCAAAGATACCGATCCGTGCCTACTTGGATAAAAGGTTTTTCCGACTCCCAGGCTATCTGCGCGCGTAAAGGTAAATCTCGAGAAACGCGTTTTGAGTTTGGCCGTAATTCAAGATCCACGTCTGGTGGTCTTGAACCCACCTTTGGCGCCGGGGCTGTCTCCAAAGGTAAATCGAAGTCGCGACGCCCGAGGGCTAGGCCTTGAGGATCGCGAATGCTGGCACTGGACCGAAAAAGGATGAATCGTATCTACCACAGCGCTGTGGCCCATCCTCGTCGTCCTCGGCGCTGTCGTCGTTTCCTACCTGCTCCCACCTCTCCTTTCGCTCCTCCAGCAGCCTCTTGTACCACCTCCGCCCCCCCCCCCCTGCGCTTCCACCTCGAGAATCCTACAGATAAAAAGATCGCCTCGTCATACCCATCGAAACGTCACTCTTGCGCCCGATTCGTTCGCGAGTCGGGATCGAAGTAGGACTAGAGATAATGCGAGAACCCTGGAACAATGGCCGACGGAGAAAGAGGCCTCCCTTTCTTTCGCATTACGTTTCTCGAATAAACGAGACGCAATTAACTTCCCATTTGCGGCATCATCCAGCACACAACAATCGCTTTTTCCCCCAGTCTCCGAAGTACCGGCTTCGATTTGAGGGCCATTACCAGCGACTCGAGAGTCGTACTCCGGGTTATAATCCAACGAATGCCCGGTGCTTTGCTCGAAACCATTTCAACTCTCCAGGATACGCGACCGGGCCGAGCTCCAGGTGTAAATTATAAAGAACCTCCTGGAAGGGGAGAAAAAAGCGGGGAGCGGATTAAAATGGATCGAGGCGGTCCTCAAGCTGGGATTAACGGAGGGGAGAGCCGGACCGCCGTCGTGTCGCGCTAGGAGGATGTTTATCGAAATCCAGGACACGTTTCCTGGGCTGATGAAACCGAAAGATGGCCTTTCTCCAATTCCAGCGAAGGTCCTTGCGGGTCTCTGACCTAAAAAGCAAGGTGGAGAAAGTTGCTGGTAGCGTAAGTTGCCTAAACGAAGAGGAGGCGATGCATGCCCTTCTCTTTCCACCCAGCGCTGTCCTCCTTCTCCAGCCGCCCTCCGCCACCCTTTCATAATTCCCCCCTCCCCCTCTGCCGGGGTTGCTCCAACCGCCCCTATCCGTCGGTCCACTAGCCGGTTTTCCGGACAGCCGGCCTGCGTGCGAAGAACAAATATGTTCCCTAAGACGACTGTCCTGCTTACAGTCACTGGTCAATGGCGGGCATAGTTTGCCAAGCCCTCGAGAAATACCGGCTCGCAATTTCGCGTAACGAAAAACAAATAGCGGCCATCCATCGAGCCCGGCGGCCTCTGGGAGGGCACGGGAGGTGGCCAGGGTAGGGGGCGCTGGCAGCGGGGCAAGGCGGAAGGAAAAGACGGAAGGCTACGGAGGGGAGAACTACTTGCTGGAGGAGACGAATCGCTGGGCGGCCCGCCGAGCCGTCGGTACCTCGCCGCTTTTAACCTCTTTGTTGCGAGGAACGTTTATACACGTCCTCGAAACATGTGCGCTACATTCGAGGAACGTTTATACGCGTCCTCGAAAAATGTGCGTTTGATATACGCGCTGGGAAAACGGGTGAGCGAAAGGAAGTCCGGTTATGTGATTCCTCTGATTCCCGACTGCGCTTCAAGAGGGACCACGCTTAAGACTATACCTACCTGCGAATTTTGAGATATATTTAGGTGTGGTTAATGTAGTTCTCTTAAAGAGGAAGGGGTTAATTTATCGATCCGTGCGCTGCAAGAAAATCTGGAAAAATCTCAGGAGTGACCGCGTCTAAAAATTCTACGATTTTTCAAAGAAGTCACTGACCGGTCGTGATGGAAATTGTGTTAATCGGGTATAGCATTTCCTTTTTTTAAGGTACATTTGTTCAGCTTAGCCCCAAGGCGGGCATATCTTTAGCAAGTGTACCAAGTGACGGAATATCGATAGTCAACATTTGAATACAGATGTATTATCAGCGATCTTCGATTATACGAGGAAAATTTTTGCGCGACGATAAAAAATTTATTAGAGGGTTAAACTCTTACAGGGACTGTTGACGTGCTAATAACAATTGATACATTGTGAAGGAAATACCAATGTTTATGTGAATTCCAATGAAAAACGTAGTGGAAAACTGGAATCAATAACGAGATAACAGCTGAGCAAAGATTTTTTGATACGATTAAGCTCGAGTAATAACGATTTATGGATATATCGAATTTGTGGTCTTCGCAGCATATGATCTCAAAAATAGACGTGTTCTATCTTACAATAAATCCACGTTTCGACTCGCCTGGAAGCCGTTTTCAGGGTGTATCTAATATCTGAAATCGTACGTGTGGACAATGGAGATTAAGAACTACGTCGATGGAATATATTATACAAAATTATGCAAAGGAATGGTGCAGGTAGTCGCAAAACTTATGAAGACTAGTCAAATTACAAAATGTGTCAGACCAGCAATGGCCGTTATATTAATATACATTTATACCGTGATACATTCACGTCATGATTAGCACTAAACCTACCCAACCACTATCTGGACATATTTATATATACCACATGTATCCTTAAAGAAAGAGGATATAAAGAGGAGGTGTTGATAGCTCAATAAAACGATTCGCACTCTGCAGTGGAATCATGGAAGGTCTCAAAAAATTCTCTTTTAATAAGCACAGCAATTTCTTGAAGAAACAATTGACCGCTCGTTTCGACCACTTTGGTGAGTTTAATGTTAAAATAAGCAGTCAATAGAACTATACAATGCTCAATAACGATGTACGTGCCAATGACATTGAATAAAATGTAAAGAAAGTAGCACGGTTTTTATTATGCTGCCCGAGCAAATCGGCAGAAAACGTGGAGCGACAGCTGCAGAAGAGGACGACCGAGGGTTTTTCCGAGCCGGTTAAGCTCGTATAGTGACCGTCGATATCCTAGTCGTTCTTAGGTATCCCATCGCATCGATAAGTTGGCGAGGGTCAAAACTTTTCGACAGACGGCGCAGCATTCTCGGTCCGGTTTAGGCAATGCCCGCGTAAATATTTGAAAATCGTCTCTCCCCCTCGTAGCGGCTCGTAGCGCAGTTGCCTCACGCCCAGGAAACAATCGGTTTTCCTCCGAATTCTAAAAGCGTAATGCCCCACGGTGTGCGCCTTTTTTCCTCGCGCTCCTGCGTACTGGTCACTGTTGCGGCCGAACAACAATAGCCGGCCCAAATAAAATATTAACCACCGACCCAGATCCGACCGAGGAGAGACTGGGCTCTCGTCAAAGTTTAAAACAAGATTTTCCTGTCCCTCCATTTGAAGGCGCGCAAATACATTTGTTATTCCCAAGATGAATCACCGTGGGCGCAAACATCGAAAGTGTACCCGCAAATTGTGCATTATCGATTATCGCAAGAGCCTTAGGAATTTTAGGCTATTCTCGTTAACACGAATGAAGTCTATTAATCGCTATCCAGTAACCCAGCTCGTGCTTAAATATGATAGAGAACTACAGACCCTTTATCTGAAAGAAAAAAACAACACATCGATTCGAAAGGAGAAACGTAGGAATAAGATATAGGATAACATTAAACCGAGAGAAGGTGGAAGCGGAGGCTCCGTGTATACGGAAACGGTGTAGCACGCATACCTCCTTTCTTAAAGCAACGCGGAGATCAATGCCCACAGACACGTAGGCAAACGCGGAGTTCAAATGCAGAGGTATGGGGCTCTTTGAAATCAATTACAAGTTCCGAACAATTATCGATCGACTGGGCGTGAATACCATGATGTCGAGGAATTCGACCATCGCGGTGGATTACAGCACCATTCGGCGATGCTTTGAGAAGATTCATACTCGATTTGCCGCATGCCAGCTTTGATCCGCGTCATTGTTTAATAATCCTGCGGTACGGGCTAATTTACGAGGAAGGGCCGAGGGTCGGTAAGGAGGCCAGGGACGAGGCCGGAAAAGGTAAGTCGCCAGCTATCCGAATATCCAGTCCTTTTGTCGCATGGCGCACGTGAGGTGACGATAAACGTTATGGAAATGTATAGGGAAAAAAGAAAGAAAGAAAAAGGGGGGGAAGAAGAAGGAATAGGAAGAGGAGATAAGGACTATGCGGGACGCGGCGGAATCATTGAAAATAGAGGGCGAAGGAACCGTCGAGTACCCTGGCAGATTGCCATTGTCGCCGGTACAATTCAATCGCGAAGTTAGCTGGCTCCCTGTAGAAATCACATAATGTGCGGTTACCCAGCCGTCCCTCCGTACCTCCCTGCGTGCCACCGAAAGCCCATAGCCTTCTCGTTCGTCCGCCCAAGCCCCTCTTACCTCCCTTTCACTCCTCGCACCCTCCATCGCTATCACCCTCTCTCTCTCTCTCTCTCTCTCTCTCCACCCTCCCCTCTCACTCTCTCGCTTTCTCTCTCTGTTCCATTCCACTTTCTTCGCCGCGGGGCCCGTCCTATGGGAGCCAACAAATCAAAAACACCCCCAAAGAGCCACCTCGTGAAACTCCTCGAGCGCAACGCCGAGTCAGGACTTACCGGCAAACTCGTGAAAGGAGCTAAATTAAAACGCATCACGAGACGAAGTGCCAGGAAATTACGTCACTGTCTCCGGAAAATGGCCGGAATCGATGGCGGGGGGAGGGGGTCACGATGTTTTCTCGAATTAGGGCTTAGAGATTTGAAGGTAAATAAGGAGGTTGGCGATGCGAGGCAGAAGGTGGGGAGGAAAGAATCGAGATCATTTGAACACGGTCGTGAGCGATGAATCGAGGGCCGAAAGTAAAGGGGGGGAGGGGGAGGGGCGAATCGATAACCGGAACGATGCAGCCGGCCTCGTGGCTTGCGTACGAAATTAGCAGCCAATGGTTGCCGACGATAACTATAGCAGCGGCTGGTCACAAAGCCGAAAGTAAACCGGATCCGCTTTTCAACTTTGAAGAGGCATGACCTTTACGAGACATCTCCTCGTGCATCCTCGACGATGCATGCTTGAAATTAATTCGATCATTGTATAATGGGGAATCGCCTAAAAATAATACCTCGCTTTCCTGTGTCAAAGTTTCCTGAGAAAATCGTGCCACGACCACTTTTTCACCATTCACTATAAAATCCAAAGTAAAATAACCCTTGGCTGTATAAATAATTAATATCTTTTCGGTAAGCGGCAGGAGCATATTCCGTTAATTCTACTTAGAAATTCTTGCATCGTTGCGCAACTATTTCACGACGTCAACAAGTGTCTAGAATGAACTCCACGAGATTCATTGAACGATATACATCTTCAAGAGACTTCCAGCCAACTTGTTAACGCATACACGACACCGGCGAAGCGCATGCAAATCGCGCATCGAAATCAAAACCCGACGTCGCATCCCCGGTTAAAAGTTCCTGCAAAAATACAAGGGGGCGCTTATCGAAACATTAAAAATTTCCCGTAAACAACGCCGACACTTCCCTGTCGGCGTTATAATCGTATCGTGGCGGCAAAGGGGATAAGGCCAGTCGATGAGCAGGGAACGTCACCGGCCTGGTTATAACACGCTCCGCGGACGTGAACGAAGGAGCAAAGGTGCGCGCGTAAAACGGTCCCACGGACGAGTACACGCCCGATGGACGTGTACCGATTAAAAGCCACGCGAGAGGAAAGGAGGCCACGTCAACCGCGGCTGGCAAGCCCGAACCCTCGCGTAGGGGCTAAAGGTTAGCTTCCGCATCGGCAGGCGAAAAAGAAAGTAAGTAGATTCAACACGGAGATTCCCGATAATATCGGAGGCGCGATTTTCAACCTGCAGCGCGTGCCTGACATTTCGCCGATCCCTATCTCCCCTGTGCGTCCCCAAAAGTAAGACGACGGTTAAATGGAGCCCGAGATATTTATAAGCAGGACGCACCGTATATTCAGGCTCGAGGTCGCGGAGGGAGAATAGGTACGAAGGACGTGCTCCTAAGGTCGTAGCGCCTAAAATTCGTTTAACGGCCTATCCCGATGATATCCGTAAGATCGAAGGAGGGCACGAGGGAGGAAAAAACTGCTGACCCTTCACCCAGTTTTCCTTCCCTCCGCCCCCAATGGGCCGCGCGGCGCGAGTAGAATAAGAAGGAGGAAAGACAGCGACGTCCAATTAGAAGCGCCAAACCTAAGTAGGGATACGGCCGAGAGTAGCGGCTCCGTCCGACGGTGTAGTTTGTAGGACGGGCCGGTGAGTAGCGGTACCTACCTACCGTTTGACTGAAGCAGGTGTTTAATTTAGCGGTGCTTCGTAACACACGGTACGTTGTAAACGTAAAGGAGCGGGAGGGACAGGGCGGCGGGGTTAGCATTGGAGGGTGAAGGATGTACGGGGTGAGACGTGCAAGAGGGCGGCGGAGGGGGTGGGGTGGGGTGGGAGGGGCAGGAGGTCGAGAAGGAGGAAGGGTGGCGGGAAGAAGGGAGGCGAGCTCTCGGCTTTAGCGTGCGGGGTCTGCCTACTCATGGTAATTAAATGCCAGGCAATTTACGGGGCATGCATTTGCCGAAGGCTAGGCCACGGCAACGCGCGTGGATTTCTCCTTCTACCGTTCCGTGTATACAACGGCCCCGCAAAGTACGCGGCACGACTTATGCCTCGTAACTCATCCATCCATCCTCCCAAGACCGTTCCGGCGAACCCATAGCCCATCCGCATCCCGTCCGGCAGATTCCCTATTGTGATTAATCTAAGCCAATTTAGCGTATGCACCGGCCGGCTCGTCGTTTCGATTATCTTTAACCGCGTCTCAGTACACGGGGGCTATCGGACTTTATCGCCGGATTCTTTAACCCGGTGCGTTTACCATCGGTGCAAACGAGGGTCGAGAGGCGCAACCGGCAGAGCGGTACGTAGTCCAGTAATAATAATCAGATCGCGTGTAGGCTTCCATTGCGACATCTCATTATCCACCTTTATTCCGTATTCCGCATCCGCTGCACCCTAACTTCACTTTCTCCCCTGCCTGGTAACAGCGTTTCTAAAATATCCATCAGGATACAGTTGTCCTGATTACGAAAAATAATCAGTATCGTCTGTATGCAGATTCACCTATTACACCGGTCCTCGGTTATTTCAAAAGGCAATCAAAACTATCTAACTTATGAACCGCTCCGCCAGAAATGCCTCAATGCTTGCTTACGTACCTATCCTACGATCCACGATTAACGCTGTTCCTTCCTCGACGCGAAGCAGCGAGTCTGAGGATATTCAAACCAGCCCTGGCCACTTCGAGCATAAAGGCCGAGGGTATTCCTCCGCGAACCGAATTCCCCGCGCAGAAGACAGTGAATAACGGCGGATAAATCTCGTCGAATTCGTTCGAAAATCAGAGACGATACCTCTCCCCGAAAGCGTGGACGAATGGCAGGGGGGGATGGCCGATTCGTAGCGCGCTACGTCGGACCGTTTTAATCGGGCCGTCGGCCATACTTTTGCCCCGACGAACAGTCAACGGCTATAACTTTTCTTATCTCGGCGGGCTTTTATCGGACGGACGACATCGGAGGGAATTTTCGTCGCTCCCCGTCACTTGTTGATGCTGCCCGAGAGACGCCGTGGACCAGCGCCCCTCCTGACCCCGAGGGGCCTGCGCCAGGTCCTCCCTAGGCGCCCTGCAGCTCCTGCGGGATGAGGGGAATTCTACTTGGACGATCCTCCCTCGTCCGATAGGAGAGACAACTTTCGACCCGCCGGAGAAGCTCTCGAGAAAAAGTTTTTACCCTCTTCTGCCCGAGGAGTCCGGCTTCCCGGCCGAGCGCCGGAACCGTTTCTCGTCCGTCGAGAGCCTTCGAGCGGACCGATCTTCGACTGGCATCGCGTAAGCGGTGCAAACGGACCTCGACGAGATTCGCATGAGGGTACTTTAGGTATCCGCTCGTTTATTTTGAACTACTTGAGAAAAAGTACGGGCAGGGCCGAGAGGTAATAAATTAGAAATACTCGTGACGTGAGGGACCGTATTAGTAAATCATGTCGATGATAATGGTATGTGTACTCTTAGCCTCGTCGCGGGCAGTTTAAGGAGGAGCAGTAATTCTTGATCTTACAGAGCGGTATTGACAAGCTTATTTCATTTTGCGTTTGATCTTGTAGAGTTGGAATTTTAGGCGGTTATATCGATTATATTTGACTGGGATAGCGATCTTTGATCATTGGTGCGTGACTGTTTGTTGAATTGTTATTAGAAAATTGTAAAAAAGAAACAATTGAATAATGTTACAAACTGTTTTGCAGCTTGTTCAACAACGTTCAAGTATGTACTTTGAGAAATTATCGTGCAGAGATCGCGCGCCTCTATGTTTGCGTACGCACTAACGAAACGGTGCATAATAGAATCGATACATTACTGGCACTTACTCCTTATTTTCCCATAATGCATCACTAATTTTCCAAAGCTTCTTTAATTTCGACGACAAAGCACAAAGCATTGTGCCATCGAATATTGGCGAAATGATTAAAAGTGTGATTTAGTTATGAGGGTTACCTTTTCTCAAAGACTGATTTAAATGGAAATTTTTTGCCTAATCTTTACATTCACCATGATAATTTTAAATAAATGAAAGTGTGTGGACTAAATTTGCAGGTGTTCACTAATATTTTTGATTCGCTAATTTTACTTTGTTCATTTAATCACGAAACTATTTTTATCTCTAAACTACACTTTGTCCAAATACTACAACAAAAATACAACACTTAATTGAAAGACAGAAAAAAAGCTGTATAAAAATAAAATAAAAAGATTCTGACATACAACATCGAACTTCACAATAATAACGCTAAATTATGAATAAACCTATACACTTGGAATGTTTACGATTCGTTCAGAAACAACTCGAAACATTCAATTAGTGCGATAAAATATGCGAGGCAAGCACCAAGTACAGGTCATTACTCAAAAATCATATAACATCCTATGAGTGGTCATAGCGAGCATTTATCTGTACACCCTCTCTACATTAGTCCCTCCATCTGATCTCGCGGAGTTAAAATTCTGTCGACCAAATCGACACGACTCTCCTTATCGGATATCATTACAAACAATTGAGCAACAGACCTTAGAAATACACAACATCAATAAAAATCATATGTTCCACAAAAAGGATACTGGGACCTAATGGGTTGATATCTCTCGGCCATCATCGCCTCGAAATCCACCTCTCGCGCCTCGAAAAATCGCAGGCTATCAGAAACCGTTTTCAAGCTTGTTTCACGGGGTACTTTGAGAAATTATCGTGGAGAGATCGCGCTGCAGACTCCTGCCCCTCTTTGCTTGCGTATGCATTAACGAGACGCCGCGACGCCCTCGCCGCGTAACGGGATGGATAAATCGCATTGCCGGGCGTGGTAACGCGGCGCCTCTGTAAATATGTATGCAGCCTAAGCCCAAAGTCGGCTCGTCGAAACGAACCGATACTCGAAAGCGCGGATAGTGACGGCGTCGGTGGTGCCATCGAACCTTCCTCGATGCCTTCGAGCCTCCCCGACCTCACGATCGTGCGACGTCATTATCCAGGCTCTACGAGGCGGAGGTTCCATCTTCGAAGTAACGCGAAACAACGACGATGTTTACCCTCTTTCGGGTGCGCCGGGCGCCAAATTGAAAACCTCGTCACGGAGCTTTGTCATCCGGAAACTTAAATCGACGATACCTCGCGGATTATACGCTCGCTGTTTCGGTACTCAAACCGATAGGTTGAAAAATATAACGCGAAAAATCCCCCAATTTCGTCGACGGTTAAAGTCAATTTCGCGGAGCCAACGGGAAGAAGTGTTTCGATAAACATTCGAATTGGATCGATGGAATCGTTAAATAGATTGGATTAGCGATGATTTATCTTGAATTCTTGGAAAAAGAGTGGATTATGGAAGAGGATAGCTCAAGGTTGCTTTGATAATAGCAAGGAATTGTGGATGGTTATCTTACTGACAGGAAGACGTTTGCGAGCATTAAGTGTCGAAGGATAAAGATAGAAGTCCAGGGGATTTTACATAATACTCGTGCACGGTTGCATGGAAAATTAGCAACGCAGCCGGCACAATGGAGATATCGACAATGGGACAGAAGTATTTTCTGACATCTCCCCATTATCAATGTCGCCGCGACTCGGTGACGTGAAAGCGTGGGGCCGCCTCGAACGAGGGACCCAAAACAAAAACGCATTCAGCCAAAATGTCCGTTCGATCGGAGAAACTTCGAACAATGATGCGTAAACTTTTAACGAATAACTACAGCTGCAACACGGCTGCCCATTATGGCGGACGAATATTTCCTTCCGACCGTCCATTTCGCTCCGATACCAGCGGCAAGAGCTCGATTTTTCATCCGTCATCGTGGAAAAAGGAGGAAAGCTGATCCACCGTACCGTAGCGCGGCGTCTCGAGCGGAAGGATTTTTTTTCCAATGTCCTCTTGTCTCAAAACGACACCGTCGAATACACGTATAGCGTCATATCTGCGCGTTTCCATGCTTATATCCAAATATGCTCGCCATCCGTGGTCGTGTGTAAACACTTTTCGAAACAAATTTACATAATATAATGATATATTGGCCTTGATGGATATCTAGTCTAGTATACGATCATATTGTAACATACGAGCAAGTGTAAGCTTAGGAGAAACAGGACTCAAGTTTACATAATTTTGAAAGACTCGTATAGGGATAAAAAGTAGAAATGATTTTCTTATAACATTTCAGTGTCAGACACTATTTTTTTTAAATAAACTCCTATACTTTTCTTTTCTCATTCTTGTAGAAAAGATAAATAATACGTTCAACCGACCGACACGATAAACCGAAACTACTTCGTGCAACTTTAATGATACCGCAGATAATACAAATAGCACATCGATCATTATAGCGTATAAATCGCGTATATCATATAAATCTCGTCAAAAACAATAGAGTAATTTTGTACCCAGGACTTTTTTTCGTAGAATCCCTAAAAAGAAAGCTACAGAGGCGCAGCCATTTGAACGCCACGTTCTGTACAAAGGGGATGTACGGGCACTCGATGCACAGGACTCGGTCCGTTTCACGAAAAGAAATTTTAGTGCGAATACGTCAGCTCTCCCCCTCCCCTCGAGGCTCCCCCTTTTTCACACTCTTTTGAAATCAGCAGAGCTGAGAAATGAGCGGGAACGTGCTGAGCCGAGACTCGACTTTTCGCTTCTGCGATTCCGCGGACAATCCCCCCGCAACTGCGGGGAGGCGCGGTAAACATCCGGCGGAACGTCGAATTTCACGCTCGGGATTCCGCCGATTCAAAATTCCAGACCGGCAAGAACGCATCGGCCATATTACGTACTGTCCATTCCCGCTTTTTTCCCCGCGAGCGAACAATAGATTTTGCGCGAGCGCCCGCCGAGGACGGCGAGACAAAGGGCGATACGACGTGCGTCAATGATGGCGAGCCGGTGTCCGGCTCGAAAAGCCCTACCTACCCTCCGTGCACCCTTCCGTAGGACGACGCCGTAGGAGGAGAGAGGAAGTTGCAACCAAGGCTTGATCCAGGGTATGCAAGAGGAGGGCGAGCGGAGAAACTGCGGGAAGCGATTCGTAAAATGAAGGAAAAGGAAAAGTGATGATTAATAAAAGACGATGAATAAGTGGAATTTTCGCAAAGAGCGATGATTAATAATATTGTGTTAAAAAGCGAGGAATTCGATCATTGAAAACTGTCGGCTTAAGGTATTTTTTACCGCTTCTTGCATCGTAAAAGTGAATGGAAGAATGCTATTCGGACCGAATAAAAATTTTGAGTGAATATTGATTGATAATTGAAAGTTACTTTTTTTCTTATACGTGTTGGTATGAAGGAGGATAAAAATCGTATTTACTTATAGCAATGATAGAATTAAGTTGGATTGTAATTGCAACGAGGAAATTTGCCACCTGCTCTACATCATTGGTCGATATTTAGCGGTTTATTATTGAATTCGGTAAAAGATGATTCACGGACATTCTAGGCAAAACTTTGATGTTGGACATTTTCGATGAAACTAGGGAAAAAGTGTTGCGAAATTTGGCCGGGGATAAAGGCATTGTTCTATAATTCGAGGTTTTAATGGAAATCTGGATCAATATCATTGAATTTTTAAGTGCCATCAAGCTTGTCGTGAAACAGCGTTAGGAACAAAAATAAATTATATCCGCATTATACGAACGTGCAGCTTTGCGGACTAGAGCGAATTTTTTGCGTCAGCTCCGTGGAGTGTTGTGCCAAGTTTTGCTCTACTCTTGGTCCATGCTTCGAAACAAATACAACGCGCGCGACAGATACTCGATACCCTCGACGCAGTTATGGTTCATGAAACGACAAAATCCTTGTATTATTTTTAACAAATCCTGGGTTAAAAATTTCTCACCTTACTCTAAACAATAACTCTCGTATCGTCTGATGTTCTACAAGCTTTATGGCTATTAGATTAAAAATACTCGTTTATTGTACTCTTTGATGTGAGAACTCCTGACCACTAACGTCGAATCGGAAGAAGATAAATATAGACACATGTATATAGGTGTATGCGTATATGTATTCGTTGAAACAAATACGCAGACTGGATAGAACAGAATGTGTTCGCATCCATCGCTGAAAACATTATAAATATTACAGATCTCCAGTAATACAAAACTCCGTGTTTTAATGTTCCATTAAATATTAAATTAATACATACCAAAATGATATAAATTAACAAAAAATAAAAAAATTCTGCAGCTTTATCAGGGTACATTTTTCAATATATTCTATGTTTTTCTTACAGCATGTTGATCATTATTTTGATCTATCGTGATTTGTACTTTGCCCTTTCTTCTTTTAAGGTACACATGACATATTTACAAGAACCTAAGCACCGATGGTGCCACTTGACGCCACTTGCCACTACGGTCGTCTACTGTACAGCAACCAAGCGGCGGCTGATCCATAGTGCGTATCAGATGTATATGCATATGTGTGTAAGTATATGAAAATACAAAAGTACATGTGTGTGCGATCTTTAAAAAATGACCTGCTCGAGCATAAGCACGACTAATCCTAGCCATAAAAAAATAAATCTTTCCACGCGCTAAACCCTTCTGACGTATTTAGAAAACCCGATTTATTGATCCAATTTCGGACAATTATATAAATATTATTTTCCATAAATAGTTAATTGTGCGTGGAAAAATGTATAGATCAAATTTAAGACAAATTTAAGAAGAAATATCTAATAAATACATATCCAGTAGAGCGAGCGATAATTACCTATTGCTTTATTTATAATCTCCTTTATTCCTAGAAAATTATTATTAATCATTGGTTAGCCCAATTCACCACGTTATAATGCTTCGAGTTCTCGATTTAAAAAGCCCTGTTATTGGATACCTATATATATTCAGAAAATATCCAATAGTTCTAGCATTACACTCCTTAACCTGCAATTCCCTATTTACCCATTGATTTAATTATAATCTCCTTTATTCCGGTCAAATTATTATTATCCATTGATTAACCGAATTCGGTATGTTATAATACTACGAGTTCTCGATTTAAAAAACCCCTGTACTACATACCTAAATGTATCCAGAAAATATTCAATAGTGTTACACTCCTTAACTCATTATATACATAAGTTAATTGGAGAAAAAATATTTTTATCGAGTTTGTAACTTTTATAACAATCAGTACAACATTTAGGTACAACGATAAAAACTAAAACTTCCGCCGCTCAGGTAGAAATAAATAAAAAATAAGTGTCCCAAAAAAGGGACAATGGCAAATGATGGGTTAACCCGCGATTCCCTATTTACCCCTTCATACAATTATGATCTCCTTTACCCCAGCCAAATTATTATTATTTATTGGTTAGCCGAATTTACCACGTTATAACGCTTTCAGTTCTCGATTTAAAAAACCCCGTTGTTGGATACCTAAATATATCCAGAATATATCCAATAGTTCCAACGTTACGCTCCTTCACCTGCGATTACCTATTTACCCATTGGTTTATTTATAATCTCCTTCATCACGGGAAAATGATTATTATTCATTGGTCAGCCGAATATACCAAGTTATAATGCTTCGAGTTCTCGATTTA
>JBCFXI010000501.1:77216-151471 GCA_038496175.1 Ampulex compressa
ATTTAAAAAGCCCTGTTATTGGATACCTGAATATAGCCAGAAAACATCCAATAGTTCCAGCGATATACTCCTTAACCTTCGATTACCTATTTACCTATTGGTTTACTTATCATCTCCTTCATCACGGGAAAATGATTATTATTCATTGGTCAGCCGAATATACCAAGTTATAATGCTTCGAGTTCTCGATTTAAAAAGCCCTGTTATTGGATACCTGAATATAGCCAGAAAACATCCAATAGTTCCAGCGATATACTCCTTAACCTTCGATTACCTATTTACCTATTGGTTTACTTATCATCTCCTTTATCCCGGGAAAATGATTATTATTCATTGGTTAGCCGAATTTACCACGTTATAATGCTTCGGGCCTCGTCCTCCCTACGGCCACCCTACGGCGCCTTTTCTCTTCCCATATATCGGCGTCTGCCTCCCCGCGGGCTCCGTCCTGAGAACTAATCTTCGGCGCCTCCATTATTATCGGGAGATCCTCCGAGGGAGTCGGCCCGATATCCCGGCTTTTCTCAGCCAGGACCTTTGTTACACCTCGTCCATTCTTCGCCGTCGGCACGGGACGGCCTTAAATCGCGACCCACCGGTAATGCCGACACAACGGTGGCCGTGCAAAACGTGATATTAGTCGGCCCGCCTTTGACGCATTGTGGGAAGTAAAGATGTTTCTTAGACCCCGGCGGCCGCGTGAAAAGGAATTCAGCGGATATCGGACATACTGGCGGAGGAGCCGCGGAATTCGAGAGGACCGAAAGGATCAGAGGCGAGGGTGCTTAGCGAGATCGAATGAAGGAAAAGTCAACAATGACCAGCGGAACGATACATATAGCGTATTATTTTATTTTCACTCGTCCCGCTAATTTGTCCGTTGGATATCGTTTTTCCAAATACATCGAGTATCGATCGATTAGCGAGTATCGCGCGACACGCTACAGTATCGGCGATGAGCTTGCGTTTTACCGGCTACTGTAACGATATTCTTTTCGTAATGCTTCAACCATAACTAATGACTGTTCTCCAGTTATCAAGGTTATGAGCTGGTTTTACAGAAGTTTTTATTCAATTTTATAAGCATCGTGGGATTGTTTCATACATATGTTATAATTATAATATAGGTGAATACTTAGATTTATATAACTGATATCTTTGAAATCTACTATAAGACTGGACGTGTATTTATGAAAACGCGAATAAACGTGATAGCACTGAAAAGAAACCAATTATGATGTGTAATCATTATCGTTACATATTTGTGTTTGAAATTGATGCCATGATAAAAAAACGTTCCTGTAGATATACCCGAGCATACTTTCAGCTTCGATCGCGAAAGAAGATTTGCATCGTATGCTGACTTCATATTGCGCCCGTTAATGGAAAAATCGGGGTGGCGGTGAACAACATGAAGTTTCCTGGCGAAGGACGGAGCACAAGGGTACTAAGCATCTCAGCTAATTCCGAGTGCGAGACGTCGCCCGGCCAGTGAAGGTTGGGGAAAAATGAAAGGTGGGAGTGGAAAGACCAGAAAGAAAAGAAAAAACGCTTAAGGACGAATACCATCTTCTACGGCTTTCCGGTCACGTTCGACCGACGATTCAATTGTCGCGGGGCAGTTGGACCGCCCGAGTTTCCGGTTTCCCGTCCCCGAAGCTTTTAGAGAAACTCTCCGCGGACTAACGGCACGATACGCGTTCATCGCAACGCGTATGTCTTGCATGGAAAAATTGAGTTTTCGCTTATGCAGCCGATGTAGATTTTTGTTCCCAGGAAGCTACGAAGGGGACTACGTTTACGTAGTGCGTAGACTCGACTTTCATGGGATTTTACCGTAGAACCCAATTTTATACAGTACTTTATACGGTATGGTAAGTTTGAGGCGTACCTCGGTACAGTGAACGCCGATTATTAAAGAGACGATGCATGAAAATTCTGAGAAACTCGTCTCATCGAGAAGAAGATGGTTCAAATTTGACCCATGACTCTGAATCGTATATGTGTAGAGTTTTATTATATCTTTATGTTGTAGAATTTATTTGCAAACTATTATATACATATTATATATTGAAAAAGAACTATTATATACGTATTATATTTGCAAACTATTATATACATATAAAGATAGACTGAAGTTTGCGCCTCGCGGTCGGACTACGAACTGTCGTCCCCAATTCTCACGCATTCGCGCTTATTTACACGCACACGCACGCACGACGCACGCTCGCACATAACACACTGCTCGTCAGGACAAAAACGATACTTTGTATGCACCTTAACAATTAACGGGCAGGTCACGTAAATTTATGTTTTTCCACTCTAACTTCTAGGGACAAGTCACGTGGATTTCCGTTTTTGTTTGAAATTTGATTATGCTCCGTTAGTTAGTTGTTCATTTTTATGCGCATTGTGTTATTTTGCCTTACTACCATTGGTTGTAGTACTATCTATCCGTTAAACCTACTGAGCAGTATTGCTTTTCAGGTAATATTTGCAATTTCATAACCGTAAAAATGGCAAGCATGAAAATACTTTCTGTAGAAGATGAGAAAATCTGCAAGGGAATGTATGCAAATAACGTGTATATCTGAGTACGTTGGATTATTTATACAATACAATTTGTCTACAATGTTGGCAGAACAAGATAATTTGTATTATAAAAAGAACGAACATAAGTACCAGTGCTCCTCTAAATCCAAAGAAAAAAGATTATCTCAAGTGTTGAAACGAACAAATTTATGAAAATTATATTTTCAATGGACCACACGCTGAAAAAGATCCGTAAAGCCATTACATACATGATTATTTAATTTTCAGAAATAATTCCCGAAAATCGGGAAACACAGAGCAAAAACAATCCATCCCTCAAGCATTAACGCGGATGCCACGACGAAATTCGGCGCGTATCCCACAATACCATAAACTCAACGACGAACCATTTGTCTCGAACGATAGACTCGAAGATAGAGCAGAAATTTGTCGAGAGCATGCCAAATGGACAGCACCTCGAGGATGATAAAACTCGAGCGTGCAGGTTAAAATTAATCATCAAGCTCGTAAGTCTACCCGCTACGATCGCCCTATCGAAATGCCATTTCCTCGTGTGTTTAAGCAGGACAAAATCGTTCGACCCCATCTCTAGCTTTCCTTCCGCCGGGCTCGTTGTGGGGTGGCACCCGCGATATCTCAATTTCTGGGAGGAATTAGAGCCCACTCTCGGGTATCGCGCCTTTTTTAATTTCAGGCGTCACGCAAGAATCTTGGGGCGGCCACTTGTGCCTTCCGCAAGGAGGGCTCGTGCAAGGAGGAAAAGGGCGAGGAGCGAGCGACGTAGGCGTAGACGGCGACTAAGGTGGCGAAGGTGCCGCGGGAGTTAGATCAGCGCTGTATATCTCGAGTTCAAAGATCGTGTGTACCAGCACGTACTCTGGTACACGAGTCTTTGACGTGTGGGAGGAGAGCTCGACGGGTGCGCGACCCAGCTCGTAGAAGTTTGAGCTTTTGTTGCGCTTTATCGATTCTCGAGGCGCTCCAACTAACCGTGTGTATCCGCACGCTCCGACGCGGCACGATGCACACCCTCGCATGCGTAGCAGCGGGGTGTAAGTTTCGCGTAGGGCTGCCCGCGTTAATCGCCGCGTATTCTCGCGCTTATCCAACGTACTACTTGCCCCCGCACGAAGCCAGCCAAGACACGTACACGAGCCAAACTTCGATCTTCGTTGCAAAGATTACTGGAATCGCAACGAGCGAATCGGATATCGGGATTATTCGATTGGGCGTGTGGGGAGATAATATTGGGTCGTTCCAAAAGTGTCTTTCGCTATCTCCACGCAGCTGGTTTATCTGGCAATGTTTCTATAAAATGTAAAACCTAATCTATCGAGTGATGTCTTTGTCTTCGGTCGTTCTGTAGCTGTGTATATAATTCAGTAGAATAGTGTAAAATAAGAAATGTTGTGCGTTTTTTACTTTCTTTGAAAAATAAAAAATAATAAATTTTTAGGACGACCTAATAGCTCCAACAGCAGTTGGAAGTCTTATGCTTTAAGAGCCTTTCAGTGTGGTGTTTGTACAGTAATCTCGATGGCCATAAAACACACCATATGATTTATACTCACTCAGGTAATATATCACTATTTTTATTTATTACAGTTTACACGAATATAAACGCTTTATAATATATATTTTAAGTATAATTTAAATATAAATTCGATTCGTTATGTTTATACTACCAACAGTCTCTTTACAGAATTTGTTCAAAGTGCAAATGAAAAGGACCGATATCTTGAACATGTAGCCATTTGCATATGAAGGTAACTTTAATTAAATTCTGAACGACATATCATAAAGTAAAAACGTCGATGGCGATGAAAAAGGAAGGAAACGTAGCTCAAGATTGGCGAATGCCCCTAGCCTTTTCGATGCAATACGGCCACCGAGAATTCAGTGACTCGGAATTCACCCTGAACGATTGGCCATGGACTACGCGAGTTCAGTGGTCGCTGCAAAAAAAGAAAGAAATACGCAAACACCACTCGTTTCTACGTGATAAAGGGATGCAATTGGCGAAGATCCGGTACAGTGCATGGTACTTCGCCACCTCTAAATTCACTGCCATAATTCCACTCGGTAGGTTTTCTCTCATAGTCGACCGAATATCCACGTCTACAATTACGATCACGTTTCCACTAGATGCAGACGCATTACCCTATTGGATTTCGCTCAGATCGACAAAGACCATAAGTGAGAGTTCCTTGTGTAAGAGTCAGGATCGGGCGCCAAGTGTAGGATAGGAATAATCTATCTTAGGAATAATGCAGTCTTATGAGGCGAGCGGCCGTGTCGTTTGTCGTAAGAAAGTGTATACAAGGAGCATAGGAATTTTAAGTGTCCTAGGCCCTCGAAGGTATGAATGTGTATATGTGTGTCTGTGCATGTAAAAATGGAGCGTGACTGGGGCACTGTCTAGGGCAGTGGTGGCAAACCTATGACCCTCGGGTCATATACAGACCCACGAAGGCTTTTTAAATGACCCACGGACCGATTTTTTTCAACTTATCCTTTGTATCATAAGCAAGAGAACACCTAGTGCGGTAATATATGATATCATCAGATTCATATCAATTTTTTGACGTTGACATTTATTTAATGCTCTCCATTTGCATAAGTAAAAGTTGTAAAACAAAAAGAAACATACAGTTTTTTAGAGGATTTCAAAATGGAGACGAAAAAGAAATGTCAAATATCAAGATTTTTTATTTATAAATTTTGTATGCTTCCAAATTATTAGTATCCTTTTTACCCCTCTGTCCTCTCCAACCTTCCAATAAGAGCGACTTGATTTAGTGATCCATGGGCTAGTATTAAAAAACAATTAACAAAATCCGACCCATTTCTTCAAAAGTTCCGCCAACCCTCGTCTAGGGCCCCGCCAGAATAGTCGAATATTAGAACAGTCTAATTCAAATAATCGAGAAGATACATATTCAATATTACGAAAAATCCCCTGTTTTCCCTAATTGCTCCTCCAGGCCACCGCCTTCCGTCGTTTCGCATTTCCCTTCCCCTTACACGTGCTACAGGCACATCGCCTTGAAGGTATCCTCGGCGCGGGGGCGGGCGAGTAAAGGGTAAGCGGGTGTATATAGCCAAGATCAACGGGAGTTTTCCCGAGTTTATCACAGGCTTTTCTCGTTATTACTCCTAGCACGCGTACACGCGGGATATCCCTTTTGCAAGCGGTCGGTAATTTCCCGCGCGGCGAGTCGGTAATGATTAAGCTTTCGCTAGTCGGTAATTACGCGGAGCACGGAAACACGATGAAATGTATACAACAACGCGCATTCACCCGCGGCCATGGGCCCCGAGAATTTCTCCACGGCCACCCCACTTTTCCACGCCCGGCGGACCGGAGTTAATAATAATTGCATACGCAAAAAATCTCGCGAACAACGAGGAGCCGCGAGGTACACGAGAAAGGGGGATGCACGGTGCGAGGAGGAGGGCCGGAGTAGCGAGAGGGAGAGGGAGAGCTGCGAGACCAGCGGCGCCGGTGGTTATCAAGAACCACGGCGTACGTATATTAAGCTCGTCCAGAAAGGAATGGTACGGTACGCCTCCGCCGCTTCCGCCGCGATTATGTATAGCCCCGTAACGGCCGTTCCACATTTCCCCGACGTGCAGGCCGGTCTTTGGGATTCCCCGGCGAAGACAGCGGGTGGAATTAAAATTTTGATTAACCCCGTAACGCGCCCGCCCTGTCGTCGTCCAGCTTCGATGGGATTTGAGCCTGGCGCCAAGCCTGATACCAAGATCGCGGAGGAGACCGGGGAGTCTTCAATCCTGGATTTCTACTCGCGATACTATTACTCTCTTCTTGCTTGCCATCCTTCACCCCTCACCCTCGCGACCAGCCTTGATTTTGCCTCGGCCGTAAACGCGGCCCGTGCGCGTAAAAAGTAACCCTTCGTTCTTGTCTACGAAGGAAGGAGCACTCGCCTCCGAGGGAAACGTAACCGGGCAAAAAGTCAAAATTATCCCGAACGAAGGGCCGGGGCCACGGTTGGAATTTGAAGCGGGGAAGAAGGCGGGGAATGCGCCGGAGACATCCAGAGGTGGATGGAGCTCGAGGGGCCGTGGAACGAAAGGATAGGGCGAATTGTGGCAAAACCGGAAGGAACGCGGTACCACAATGATGTAGTTGTTTCACGGCTACGCTGTGCAGCGCTATTGTTGGCTGCGAAGGAAAACAACGCAGCCATTTCCCTCCGCCCCTTCGCGTAGATTGCAGTCTTATGAAATTACGCCAAGCGACTCCGCGGTGAAGGACGGGGCTAAAACGATGGGAGGGAATGGGGTTTTGTACTCTCTAATAACAATGTCGGCGCTCAATGATCCGCGCGGTGCCGCCTCTCAAAAATCTCGCCGCCGTTGGAAAACCGGAGGAAAAATGAATATAATCCTGATATTTACGTCGGCGTAGCCTGGAATTCTGACTATTGGGTAATCTCATTATTTCCAGATGGGCAAATTCTCATGAAAACGGATATAATAATAAATACGATAAGTATTGCATCCACGGTTGGCTTTATAATACGTATGAAGAAGGAGAAAATCTGTTTTTGATTTTTATAGTATCTTTGCAAAAGAAGAGAACGTAATCGTGAAATAATGTAAACATAATTCAGGTATTTACAATAAATATATTAAGATACGTAGAGATACATTATTTGTGGGTCCAGCCTGGTGATACCCTTGATCCGTAAGTATTAGTTTACAATACTTTGGCACGTATCGCGTAAAAAAGAGATAAACAAGTTCTAGGAGTAACGCACAGCCATTGTACGTGGCAACACTCAGCGTCACCGGGCTCTATATTTCAGCATTAAAAGTGGCACGCTCATTTGGAAACACAGTAACCCACCTTTTCCTACCTTTTCGTGAGAAAAAGGGAAATTTCCCTGTAAAGTAGAACAGCCTGGAGTTTAAGCATACTATCTTCTGCCCGACACGCGAATAATGTATCCTCATTGCGCCTGGGGTAATAACCTGGAGAAAGAAGTAAGCTCGACCATCGGGTTATTTAAACATTGTGATCGATAGCCTTTGATGGAATTTTTGCTAAAAAAAAAAGAGCTCAAAACCGCTTTAAGGAGTTCAGATTTATTTATATGCAAGTGACGAGTTTTTATTTATAAGTATTTGATTTATAAGTTTGTTTAATTATGAACATCGGTGTTTAATTATTTTCTCCTTCAAATATTGTGAAATTGATTTTATACTGCATAATAGAAATGTCGTGCTATAAAATGATAGCTTAATAAATAATAAAATAAGTAAGAAAATAATATGTTTACTTAAGTAATTGCATTTTTTTACTTTCTGCACAACTAAAGACTGAAGCTGTAATAAAACTAAACGCACGGACTTTGAAATACGTATTTTCTCATAAAAAATACATAGAAAAAATAGATAAACAAGTATTTTCTCAGATATATTACATACATATACATCACTAGTCACTGTATATCGTATGGAAAATTATCCACGCATAATGGGCAAGAATGGTACTCCAATCATCCGCTAAAACATCAAACCTCCGCACGCTCCCGCCACATATTTTTCATCGAGCGTACTGACGCAAGAATACATTACCCGTAATGAATAATTGCGGAGGAAACGGACGATAACGCGATTCTGGCAGAGCCTGAACCGAGAAAAAGGAAGCCAGAGGGAAGAATTAAAAGAAAAATCAGAGTTCCACTCTCATCGTCGGCCGCTACGCGGAGCACATTTCTCCCTCGAAAGGGAGAAAATTTCGATCCATCCCCGAGGTTAGCGTCGTCGCGTCGTCGGGAAAAGCCCCGAGACGGGCGGGAGGGGCGATACGTGAGTAATTTTTTCCGGGGGTCGGCGCAAAATATTTACGAAACGCTGACCGAAATGCGTCTGCGGAAGACGCCACGGTGGCCAGGCATATGCACACGCCGGGGCACGTTTTGCTCCGTGACAACGTAATGTATTACTATTTACATAATAGAGAATGAGAAGGAAAACGAACGAGAGGGAACATGGACCGACCGAAGTTGCGCGGGGGGAGGGGGGTTAAGGGGAGGTGGAAGAGTAACCCAACTATATGGCACACCAGAGGAACCCGGAGTTATAAAACGCTACTCTCGTATCGCATTCCCCTGGGAACGTTCCGTTGGAATAAAGTCTCTCTCTCTCTCTCTCTCAAAAAAAAAAAAAAGAAGTAAAGGCATAAAGAGCGTCGCCCTTATAACGACGCGCGGCGCTTCTTGCGCCCGCATTCTGTAAAATACGTAAGTCTCTCCCCCGCGATCGAGTGCGCTCGACCGAAGAGCACCACCTTCGATTTCCGCAGTTCGACGACGGTCTTCGACTTTTACGTCGCTGCTCCGCGTGGCTGGTCGGGGCCCTCTTTAGCATAAAACCAACCACCGCGTAAGGGCGCAACTTCGATCGTGAAACTCGAAACCACCGCGAGAGTCTGATGGTGCGCGTGCAGTGGAGGAAAAAGGGGCGAAAAAAAAAGAAAAAACAAAATGGAAGAAGAGAGGATAGGTCGTGGGTCGAAATCGATGGGCAGTTTGTTGTAATCCTCTCGTCGCGATAGTCCTTAAAAACTGCTAGAGCCCATTATCGAGCGGCCTAAAGCGGTATATCGATTTTATTCCGTAATAACCATGGAGATGATCTATGCTGAAACTGCAGACGGATATTCCGTCGTGCAGGAGCATTAGCCGCTTGTTACGCGGTACGTGTCGAAACGGAAATCGAGGTTCTGCGGGGCTAAACTCGTCCCTCGTCTTTTGGCGCTGCCAAATTTAGCCGGTGCAAGGGAACGCGCGGGGTCGTTCGGAAAGATGGAATGGGGGTCAATACGTAACGAATGATCTCCCTTTCTCCAGTGAGTTATACACTCGACAAACCAGGTGGTCCGCGCGACGCTACCCAGCAGGATGGTACCTAATGTAATCACGATAATGGCCGTGCCAGGTCCACCCCAGAGCCCTGCACCATTTGTGCAGGCATCCCAGACATTCCTGTATCATCGTGTGATCCGGACTTTGAAAGGGCCATCGGAGGATAGCGCACGTACGGTACTGGTAGGGAGACCATCCCCCCCTGGAATTCTGATTACCGCGCTAACAGGCTCGCGAACAATCGTCACGCATCAATACGTCGATCCGTCATCCTCCATCGGCTGGATTTCGATACGCTCAAATTTAATTCGCGAAAATTCATCGTGCGTTTCAACCGTAAGCCGTTTTGTTATGGCCCGAACTTCGAGCGGATTATTACGAGGTTTGCCCAATCTGGGTATTAGCGGATTAAAAAAATTGCGGTGTTTTCGATCTGTATTAGGTCAAGGAAAAACCCGCAGGGACATCACAGCGCGTTGGTGTATCGCGCGATACTTCAGAATTGCGATACGTTTAAATTCTATTCGAAAAGAATCGATTTTAATTTTGAAACCGATACGCTCTTTTACTAAAGGAAATTTGACTAAAGCCAGATTTGAATAGCAAGCGAGGATAATAATTGAAATGATTACATTCCCTTCCCGTGACATGGAGCACACGTGTTGCTACGTCCATAAAAGAATCCTTGTGATCGCACATTTTATTAGCTCGAAAAGAAGATTTGGCACAGCCTCGCGATACATAGGTACGCGTAGCAAGGCACGTGAAAAAGTTATTTCCTGACGTATAGTAGGTACGAGGTTATTGCGGCTAAATTATATCCTAGCCCAATTCGTCGACACTTTCTCCATCTTAATCCTTTTTTGCATTTCAAATCCAGACTCCATTTATGTTGGAGCATTTTGCGTATTATTTAAAAAAATAAATCGAAACAACTGTACCCTCTTCTCGTAACTTTTACGACTAAATTACTGCTGTTCGAATAACTTTCACTATAAGGTTTTATAACCACAATCGGATAGTAAGATAGTGCAAATCCACGATATCTAATATGCAACACGACTGTGAACTGCCACGAACGATCGATTGTGCAGCAGCTACACGGGCTCGGAGACGTGGATGGTATGATAAAAAGGGACACGGATGATAAAGAATAGAGCGCCCTTTCGTCTAAACACGTTCATTTTCATGTGCAGGTGTGCTCGTATACCAGCGCTTTACCGTCGTACATGAAGAGTATCTCGATGGAGAACTGCCACGTCGCTGAGAGGGTAAAACTTGCTATCCATTTCGGTCCGCTTCGGTAACGATCATTTTATTACAGTTTTTACGACAGCTTCCTTTCGACATGGACGCATCGGACGAACGAACGAAAAGCCTTTCCGACCAACGACCAACAATTATTATCCCTTAGCTCGAAAACGTGAAACAAATAACGATATCAGAGCATGAACTAACTCTGATGATAATACTCTAGAGGCTTATGGCGTTATTACGCTTACTCGCGATGACATCCTGCGATATCAGGAGCGTTTTGGAATTACCGATCGGATGTCAAATCAACAGATTCTGGAAATTGAATCGTAGGAATTTGCAATCCTTAAACAGTACCCAAGGAAACATTTATCGGAATGCGAAAATTGACCGCTGATCAATTTCGGTATCTGCATAACCAAGTGCATCGATGCAGTATAAATATGGATAAAACGTAAAAGAATACATCTATACTGGGGAATTATATACATAGTTATGCGCATAAACGTACGAAGATCGATCGGTGAAAACGTTTTAGCCCTTCCAAATTTTTACGAAATGTTAAACCTTGCAAACACCGTAATAAAGTTACAACACTTCCCGAACGGTCGACATGCCAACCAAAACGTTTCCGTTTTACTACGAACTTTACGATAGCTTATACTCGGCCTGTACCCCGATAAAAGCCTCCCAAGTCTGCAACGCACGCTTATTGCCGTTTACAGGCCAAATAGTGTACCAATAATCAATACTAGCTGGAAGTACAGATCGTAATCGCTTTTTTTGAACATCTTTATCGTACATCGAGCAAGGAATGGTCGTTTCTAAAGCCAATTACAGAAAATAGTGCGCGATAAGGCTAAGTGATATAATGAAAGAATGAAGCATATTAACGTCTCCATCGGCCGCGAGTTCATACTTTTACGACCAGCCATGAGTGCATTTCCCCTGCCCCAAGCTCTCCGCGATGGACAAACAAAATTTTCCACCCTCACGCGCATCCTGCAAATTTTCCGATATCATAGTATGCAGAAATAGGAAATAGTTTCGAGCGCAAGTACGGGGGATCTGGAATGCATACACGTGCGTATGAAAATTGCGAAGTCGATACTTCAACGTCCGCACCGCGCGCCAAGTTTGCCATGACTTGAGCAAGCGAGCTACGAGATTCTAAAGAGCTCGTCTAGCCTAGAGGAAGGGGGAAAGAAAAATGGTCTGGGTGTTAATTATCCGTTAAAACCGTGACTCGTCGGGGAGTTAGACGATGCGTAATATCCGGAGGTAAGGGACCAAGAATAAGGCACGAAACTACGGGAATCTCTTGCATGACATCACGAAGACGGTAAGAGACGGAGGGAGGTCGCAGGTGCGAGTCGGTATACCTAGAAATGAGCTAGTTAAGCACATTAACGGTGCAGCAAAGCCCGGGAGCAACTTTTGCCCGGATACTGGTCCCTGCTCGGTACCGCACTACCCTTCGTCGCTCCTCCGCCTCCTCATCCTTTCCCGCACTGCTCCACCAATGATCCATCCATTTTCTCCCGGCAAACTTTTCCTTTACAACGAACGACCGACGGTTCCCCGCGGCGCGAAAGGCGGCCTCCTGAAAGCATAATTGTCCACGTAAAATGGCATTCGAGAAATGCAAAAAATACGCCCCACCCAAAGACGACGACGTCTTCCGAATTCTCGTGAAAAGCGCAATTTTTGCGAGGATAATGGGATGATTATTCAGATTTGTTTTTCCTGCTTTCCCTTGCGCAGGGTTGTAGAGATCAAGAGCCATGGATTCTTGTACTTTTAGAGAACTTTTCTATGCACGAAGATTTCATTGGTGGAACAGTAAAGTTGAAATCAATTTAACGCGATACGTACGAAATGTGAATGAAGGTAATATTGCTCTTCGTTGAGAAAAGGATGTAAACTATAAAGCGGCATACTGTTTTTTCGACAGAAGCACGTTCATATTCGCCGTACTTTATATATGTTAAAATGAAAATAATCGTCGATTTCATACTTAGGGATTGCGATTAATCGCGAGAAGCCTCGTTGTTCACTGTCTATTCGACGATTGCGAAGCTTCGTGGAAAAAACTGTACAGCCCATTATGTTGCGATATTCTCACGCATCGTGCTCCTGCACAGTAATCGCTCTGTTGCACATTTTTCCCCCTCTTGGTAGTTGTATCGTTGAAATCTACGCACGTCAATGTTTACTTGACAAACGCAAGGGCGCAGGTAGCATTGTTTGAGCATAATCGTGACTGCGCAACGGAGAACGCTTGAACGTATATAAATAGGTACGCATATCCGTATGTGCGTCCTTTGATCGTCACTTGCATTTGCATACTCACGAGAAATACGCCGTTTCGGGCGTTCGCCACTTTCCTCCGTAAGCGGACCCGAGGTGAATATCATCTATGGCCTGCTCTGGCTATGCAGAATCACAGGATAAATATTATCCTCCTGCGAAGCGACTGCCTCGCCGCAAAAGAGGTTTGTCGCTGCGCACATAGAGTATTTTTTACATCTACGCTGATTATACCGCCTCGTTTATATATTAGGCGTGCAATTTTGCTTCCGGCGTTTTCATTATGGATGGCTTTAAGGATAAGTAGTGATACAAATAAATAGATCATAGATGTCACGCAATCAATTTGGACATCCGTCAGCATAAGAAAAATAGTCGATTTGTGGCTGCATCGTAAAGTTATTCTCGATTGAGAATGACAGTTTTCGGGCCAATTCTCGTCATTTGCGAGAGACATTAATTGTCAGCTTCAATATAAATATATCTGCGGCTGAGGCTCATCGAATGCTCTCAAATACTTATTGTGAAGCCGCTATTAGCGAAAGAACGTGCCGTGAGTGGTTTCAAGGCTTCAAGAACGATGATATTCTCGTCCAAGACCGGCATAGCGGTGGAGGAGAGAAGGTTTTCGAAGATGCAGAATTGGAGGCATTATTTAATGAAGACTCGTGTCATAGTCAAAATAGTAGCCAACGATGGACAATACTTTGAATCATAAAGGTATCTACAGGTTTTTAGAATAAAGCCTCGCATTTCGGAGAAAAAGGGGCAAAAGCAAAGTTGCGCACCTAATATTTTTATCACGGCCAAAATCCTGGAGTACAGGAGAAAGCACCGTAACCGACGGTTCATCCGAATATACGCAGTCCACGGTATACGGTACAAATTTGTCCATGCCATATACACGAAATAACGCTATTGTCGAACTGAATTTAAATGTAACATTGTACCCGTAAAATCAAATAGGATCGCGTAAATCGCCCGGTAAACCGCAAAGTACTGTACGGGAACCACGTGTTTTTATCACCCGGCACATATGCTTCTTTGCAAAATAGAAGAATTGAAAAATAGCGCGGAATTTCCAACGGACAGATTTCGCACGGTGTTAGGTAAAAAAAAAAAACAGTTCCATGTGTGACATCGATGTACGAGGTGAAACGAATACAACGGCTATTGTAACACCAACTTAATAAAGAGAAGATAAATGATCGGAATAATTGAAGATATTGGCAACCATCGATACGTCTGCTGTTTTATAATACTTTAGACTCCGGATGCTGAAGGTAATAAGCGTTATATCTACTTAGCTGGCACTTGCGCGATTATACATGCTTTGCATTATCTCGTATGCACAGACGTCCAGAAGTAGTGGTTGATAATAGAAAGTTTACACATCAGACACAGGAAACTAAAATTCCATTGATCGAGCAATCTCATCCTAGAATGTGTCTATCTATCCGCTTTATTTTTGATATTGTACACCATTTCTACGAATCGTGTTGTGTTTCTATCAATCCTCAAAAATTCTATTCAATCGTGACTAACATTCTTTTCTGTCAATCCGAATAATGTTATACCGATTTTCTATTCACAACATACCCATAACTCACTGGTCGAGAAAATACATTTTGTTTTGCTTTTAGCTTTAAAAGATACGAACATATTTAAGTCAATGAAAATCGACAACGTAGAACTTCAAGACCCTGCTATTATACGACCAAAATACCCTTTATTTTCCTACTGTTGCCCCACGAAGGCTCATTTTTGACGAGCCAGGCATCCATCGAGCAATGGGCAGAGGTCAGCGCTCGCAATTACCAAGTAGCATTCGGTTTCGATCCCCGAATGGAAAGATTATCGCTCGCTGTTTTGCAGCCTTAATTGCGAGTAGCGTCGGTGGATAATTGATGAAGTAACGTGATTATCCGTACGCCCGGATAATTTTGTGGATTGTTGCGAAAGCGAGGACCGTTCAATGCCGATAATCGATCGGCATACAGTCTAGTCGCCGTGTATGATGCGCGCCAATGAGGGATAACGAAGGCTCCGCGCTTTCGACCCCTTTATCCGAACCGTCCGTTGGAATCGTTGCTGGACAAGCCCTTCTCGTATCCTACGACAGACCGGACGATGCAAGAGCGAAAGGACTTGTCTGCAAAAAGCCCCTTCCGCCTACCGTAGAGAAGAATCGAGCTCGATATCCATCACAATCGGCCATCGAAGAATCGCAATGGAAACGAGAGCTTAATTATCCACTCTCCCCTTGATTAAAAGGATATACACCGTTTTCGCTTCCGCCCCTCTGCACCACACCGACCGCCCTTCTTCGACGACTTCGCGGGCCGCGATCAAATGGATCGTGAATGAAGAATCGGCCTTTATACGCTCGCAGTGTTTACGATACCGCGATACTTACGTATAGCGACGACGACGACGACGACGACATGCCGATCGGGTTACTCACGTTTGTATCTCGCATTACCGGAGAACTTAGCAAACGCCAGGTATTCTCGGTTTCCTGCATCGATGTTGGAATAGGTAGGGAACGAGTGCTTGCACGTGAAAGTCGATATTTGACGATATTGTAGAGGTATAACAGGATAAAAAGAAAACTTAACACGAGACTTGACTTTAACGAGATCAGAGAGACATTTAATGAATAGTCAGGGGAAATCTTGTTATCTGTACGCGATGAACTTTTCAATACGGAAAGCGATGGATTTGCGCACACAGGCTATTACAATGCGTTAAATGAACGCGCTTTATGTATTTTCGTTTTCCGCTAGTATTTTTCGAAAACTGTCGAGGATGTTATTAGGTAATGTATGAGATCTATGTTTTTGGTATATTAGTAGATTGAAGTTTGTATTCGTTTGCGTTTTAAGAAATGGACGACACTGTGATTAATCGATGCGAAATGAATTTACCGAAGAAGATACTCTTTGCTTTCAATTTAGGCACGTGCAAACAGAGCGAAGATGCAAAACTTGCATATTTCCGACCGAATAGGAGAAATTACACTCACTTTTCCATTTTCAAACACTCTCTCAAAGCGATTTAATAAATACTTATAATGTTTTGTTATTAAGTATATAATCAATTATTTCTGGGTAAAAAGATTGTACTATTATACACGACGAAAAAAATAAAAAATTTATGGTTAAAATTGAAATCTGTAGCTCACGTACTATCAGCTCTAATCTTAATCTTCCAAGTGCTGAAGGAAATTTCGATGCAATGGAAAGCGCGCATGAGGAACATAGTGGAGCCACCTATACAAGAAATTATAGCCTTGCTTTGGATGTTACCGACCATCGCAATGTCGATAAGGAGCTGGACACAGCATTCAATGTTTGACCACAATTGAAGCTGAAAGGCAGGCCTAATGGATCGAATCCGTTCATTCTGAACCGACTGAAAGTACATGCACGTACTTTGTGCACAGCAAACATCTAGAATAGAGCTGACATACATGCATTATTTTGTCTAATGGTCTGGTGGCGATGTCGCCTTGTTACTATTTACGTGTCACATGCGACATTATCGGTACTGTAGAGAATAAGATATCAACGCTATAAAAGCGGTAGGAATTATAATTAAATATAAGTCTATAATAATTATTTTCACATTGTGTTCCGCGGAACACTAGTATTCCATAAGCATTTCGAAAGTGTTTCGCGGCAGTTCTACAAACTGCAATATACACTAAAATCTCTATTAGTGTCACCCGCCTTATTGTCGTTATCCTGCTCTTACGTTTATTTTACCTTCATCCGAACTTTCGTCCGCTGCTTGGGTTTCTACCTGGGCGACACTAATCGAGCTTTCACTGCATCGCTATAATTATCTCGCGTAAAATGACTGTGTGCCTAAAAGATGCTTTAGATTATAATTGACGACAAACTTCGTGCTTTGTAGCAAAGTTTCCTTGTTTTTCGGATTGGAAATAGTCTCAATCCAAATTATTATGTTTCAATCTTTCATGTGAGGTCCTTATCAAACTAATGCAAACACTTTATGGTTTCAGATGTCACTACAGTTAGTTTTTGTTTTTGTCACGTTAGTAAACTCCAAAAACGTTAATTGTATTTTAGTTTGATAAGCACCTCACGCGTAATGTCGAAACATAATAATTTTGATTGAAAGTGCTTTCAATCCAAAAAATTTCGCTGATTGTACAAGAGTAACCAACGCAGTACAATATTTACCGATTATTTCATTTTATTTAAAGGGAAGTAACGCTTTAACTTATTCTATACTCCACCGATAATATCGCACGTGACAGGAAATGGTATGGGGCTGCTTTACCAGCGGACAGTTCGAAAAGTACTGCATTGCATGTCCTTTGCGCTTCATCAGGCGACGGTTACTTATCAGCAGCTGTTACCATGCTAATAACAATACTAGCGATTCCTGTCCTACGTAATATTTTTTATCAATAAACTATAATAAAGTAATAAACCAACAAGATATATACTGGTATACACGGGAATCATATTATTTTCAAACTACTGAAAAATTATCATCCCATACTATTAATACCTTGTACTAAAATGTATACTTGTGTGCCAGAACTATAAATGGTATAACCAATTTTATTCTTACGTTAAATATACATCTGCTTTCTATTTATAATGCAAATAAATATTTATTAAATGTTTATGGACGGATGATGAGAACAGTTTTTGGAGGGATAAAAATAATGATAAACGTGTTATAACGAAAAGGTTTTAAATCGCAATACAGGAAGATTCGTCGCCTCTCTCTCTCTAATATCTATTCTCGTCTACCCTTATTTCTATAAATGCCAATGAGATGCAGTCGAGATTAAGTTAGGAAAATCCTCGATGGATGTTATTAAAATATTTATGCACCTCCAATCGTGGACGAATAAGTCCTATTTCCCGCCATGGCGCCATGTAAATAATTATATCGATATCCAGAGCATAGTATCTTCACTGAAACAAAATAAAAGATCACTTCCATGTTACGAGATACAAAAGCGTATAAGCGTGTTGTTCGTTATTTGTTTATCGAAAATTTACAACATCGTCAGCTATGCTCATTAACTGTTTACCTGTCTAACGATCAGCATCCGACGACTGCGATAACTTCTGCAATACGTAATCGGGTATGCGCTTTTCCTGCAAATTGTTTGCCCCAGGAAGACCATGAGAGTTCACCTCCAGATTTTGACTCTCTTGCGCTCCAGCCGATTCGAATTCAAACAACCGAGATAGAGGAATTGCCTTCTCGTTGAGATTGTTGATACCCGGCAGCCCGGGAGCAACTTCCGCTTTATAATCGAGATTCTCATAATCCTGGCTCCTATACATCATCTCCGGAGCGGCGTAGACCCCATAGACGCCGAGGAACAATAAAACGATCTGGAAAGTTTGAAAGTGTTCTAAAGTTTACGTCCGGCCATCCAGAAAGGAGGTAGAAGAAGAAGGCGGCGGATGAGAATGAAACGTAATATTCCTTTGGCCCGCGAGGCAAATTGCGTTATCGATCACTTCGTCAATCACGGCAGAAACTCCGAGGACGGAAATGCCGTTTGTTTCTCTTTCCATCTTTAACGCCCACCTCCTCGATTGCCTCAGCGCACGTATGATTGCGCAATAATACGTTGTGGCGATCGCGAGTTCGGACAATTCAGGTGACGCGGTGGTATTCTTAAGAGCACTGACATTTAGAAATAACACGCGGCCGATGCACCGTTAAGAGTAGAGCAATTCGTGGTATTACTCGGGCGATAACTTTCTCGAAGCGGCCGTAATTCCTGCACGCACCGGCAACCAAATCTCTTACCTCGATCATGCTCACTCCAATGGTAGGACGCAACTATCCACGCGTGTTGCCCGATGACACTTTTATACGGCTACGGACAGCTACAAACCGGCACTGGTCTTGCGGCATGAATCAACTTTTTATTTTGGTGAGTCAAATGGTCGTGAGCGCCCGCGGCAAGTTCGCCGTTAAATTATACTCTCTTCTCCTTTGCTTTTTTTTTTTGCGCGCGCGACCGACCAGATCTCGATAACCGCCTACCTCCGGCTACGTCCGGTATGGGATAACGAGGAGCTTCGATCATACCAATAAGACGGTGACGTACCTGGCTGACGGTGCACAACCGTTCTAATGCAACGGCCAGAATTCCCAGGCGCAACAAAGATTCGGAGAAACGCCGAGGGACTCGATGATGGGTCAACATTAGGTCCAACGAGGCGGTTAAAATAACTGGCCCGCCCAAAAATCCGCGAAATTGATCACGGTGCATCTTCCAAGATTTTCGATAATTTCCTCGCGGTGTTCCGATGATCGAACGGATGGAATTACTTTCCTCGTTGTTCCTCTTCTTGAAAGACGTGCACCGTACATCTAAACTCGGTAGTTGCCAAGAAAAAGAGAGCGTGCGTTTAGATCTACCCATTTCTCCCATGCAAAGTGCCAAGGTTCATCTTAAGCGATTGTCCCGCGGACCTTAGCCATTAAAATCATAAATGCGATGAAATAAAATGAAAACCATTTTACGACTGCGATAAAGTCATGGAGGAATATAACTGGTAAGAGCGACGATCCGAGCATCGAATGCATAAGAATATGAGGACGAGGTGAGAATGGTACGGGGGCTTTAATTACGAAGTTTTCATCGACGTAACGAAGATTTTTGCATGCTAAGAGGAATATTAAATTCATCCGACTACGCTCCCGTGGCGAGCCTGCGGGTGGTCGAGATTTTGCGAGAATCGTGACGGTAGTTTTCAGAAGGTAAATATTATCTCTAGGAACAAATGCTCCTCCGCAGATTCCTGCTGCTACGGTTATTTATCGAGGGCAGGCGATTGTCAAACCGTGAGGCGCCTACGTCGCCGTTTGATCGACCACGTGGATATACGCAAATGTCAAGATCGGGATCCTGATCCATTTATACCGTCGACGGAATTAATCGCGTAGCTTCTCGAAGCCCTCGACTATATTTGCAAAATATCAAACTTACAGCCTGCGATGCTCCTTCGGTATTTTGACCCTCTACGATCCACTGTCAAAACCCCGCGAAACCTTGTGCCTACGTGCTCCGTCTTAAATCAGTTATCTTTCCTTTCTAGATTCGTTGATTAAAACGAATTCAAAGATCGCTCATCGATCCACGAGCGATGTCCAATTTCTGGTGGTTCGAAACCCACCTTAAACTCCTAGGTAGCAACTCCTAGATCGAATGACCTTAGCGGTCGGTGCCAAAAACGAATTAAAAAGAAAAATATCCAGTGTCCGTCCTCTTCCTTTATGGACATCGAATTATACGGGGTGGGGAATTAAGTTTCGATCGAGGAGTTAGAATCCAAGAAAGACCGTCGGTTATAAACGGCTAAAGGCGTCATCGAATGTGCCTACAACATCCACGATGTGACCTCACAGAATGAACGTCACAAATCTCCCTTCCACGCCATTCCCCCTCGGAGAAAAAGGACGACCGCCGCGATAGGAGTTCTTATAAGGCGCTCGTGACGTCACCGCTATCAGCTCGATGTCCGCCATGCCTGTGGTGGTAAAAATCAATTTTTCTACGTCAAGACCCTGGCCTACCCGCGAGGCCGTAGGAGAAATGCTAACGCAAATTCCCTCGAACCGGGCAAATCCCGTTTCCCTTGCGTTAAACGCGTTGCAAATATAGTAGCCGCAAGAATAGCAATCGCGATGCCCAGAATGCCGCGCGTTTTCGGGCAAGTGCAACGCAATCCAGGCAAGTCCAATCGATGCTCCTCGGTTGCCACGCTCGCCGAGGGTTTCCGCTTTCAAAATTTACGCGTGTTTACGCGATGGCCGGCAAAACCCAGATACGAATACGCGCGACGAAAATGACTTTACAGAGGGCGGGTGGTATTCCGTGAAACCATGAGGAACGTATGCGCCTTTCGTGGAAATTTCTGTTTGTCCATAAAGCGATCAAAACGCAGGGAGGAACCTTTATCATTCGTAACGTTGTTGTTCTGTTCTCCCGCCTTGCTTTCATGCGGCGAGGCTGCGGCGGGGGGGAAGGGGCGCTTCTTCTCTACCGACGCAAAAGATAACGACGACTTCTCACGCTTGCATGGCTTTTATTGTATTTCGAGCACCTGGAAAGGCGACGGCGATAAGGGAAAGGCGCGAGGCACACGAGGCGTATGCACGCGAATCGCTTATAGTGCATTCGCCTTGCCATTATTAAGCGTCCACTATTTTTACCGCTTTCCTCGGAAGTGTATTCGCGACACACGGCTCAGTTCCCGAGGATCGATACGTTCTCAGACGGGTAAGACAATTCTCGCAACCGGCGGATGGTTTGAATTTCCCACCGATTCTTGTTTCGACTCCGAGGAGGCCTTGTTTTCGTTATTTCACCCAACGCACTGGAAGGCGTTAACGACCTTTCCAGGTGGTTACAGGGATACACGTTTAACCCGAGCGATTTGAAACTTGTTGGTCTAACAGTGTACCTGTCCGCGGATACAAAGGCGTTTCGGTTTCAGATAGGCTGCTTCTATCGCGATCTTTAAATACGTGATCTTTCTTTCATCGCCTCTAATCCCCATTCCGACACCTGTTCCGTGCGCTTTGAATTGGAAGCTAGCGGGCGAGAAAGACGAAAATAGCCTCGCCGACGTGGATCGAGAGTTTTAAGGTAAGCAAGCAAGATCAGCCTCGTGTTTGTTTCTTCCTTTCAAACCGTGGAAATTCGTTTTGGATACTCCGTATGTAAAATATCCTTAATACGAAAATAATTTTTACGCATCTCCCCCTCTTGTAAATGGGTTTTATAGAAAACGCAAGACAACGCGGAAATGGCAGGTTGGGGGGCTTTTAAATGTAATAAACTCGATCGAGTGTCGATGTATATAGCCGATAACGAGGATAGGAAGTATTGATCGGCCTTCTATTTATTTTTGTAGATACCAATGTTCCCCAAACATGAGCCATAAATCCGTCAAAGTAAGATCATCCCTCTCGTTCAATGGGCCCGACGGCATTCTCGATATGGATCATATCATAAACTCAGATCCTTGGAAGAGTATCGAGCAGTTTGACAAAAGTGAGGTTGGTAGCATACAAAACGTATTGAACGAATTCAGCGATAAAATACGGATCGACAAGAAAGCACGTACGCCGGAAAGTGAGTAAAGCATTAACGTAATAAATCGTACGGCTACGACCTTTACCTTTATATAGTCTACTTGACATTTTAATCCATTCTCCGCGTATCGTGATCCTTCTTACAACGAAATCTCTTTTACCTTCCTAATGATAGCGACAAAAATAGATCGGGCTGTCGCAGACAGCCAGGGGGGAGTGCCCAATAAAAGTCGTATACGTCGCATGCAAAGCATGCCCATGGACGCGAGCAAGGAAGGCCCAAAGCTTACGAAATCGGGAAACAAAAGATTAAAAACGACCAACGAAGGTACGAAAGAAGCCAAAAACAAGTTTTCAAAGAAGGAGGAAACAGAAACGGTGGCCAAGCAGGAACCAAAGAGACGCAGTAATCGATCGGAAAGAATCGTAAATCGGGACTCGGGGGCTGTCAAAGGAGCACAAAAGAGCGGTAAGGATGAGAACAAATTGAAGGTTGAGGATGAAAGACCAAGAATCCCGTCTAGTAGGCTAAAGCCAAAGGCGGAGGGGAAAAAAGTTGCCTCAAAATCTCAGGAATGCCGCACAAAAGAGAATAACTCTAAGGAATCGGCAAAATCGCCGACTAGGATCGATCGACGCAAAATTCGACATAGCACCTGTTTGGAGGATGCAAGTAACATGACGAAGAAAACATCGATGTCCCGTGTATCCAAACAGTTGAGCAAACAAACAGAACCACGAGCCGCTGCGAAAAATCAAGCAACGAAAACGACAATTGAAAAGCGGATAAAGGACGTATCGATGGATCGACATTCAAACCCCGATTTTCATACGAGCACGCCCGAAGAAAAATTGCAGCAAAGGAAGGTATCCATAGCGAAGCGACTCGCCGAGGAAAAAAAAGCAAGAAGCGATCTGATAAAGCGTAAATCCATTGGATCCTCAAATGTACCTTTTGAATCGGTGGCAACTGCGATATGTCCAAAAAAAGAGCCGTCAGAAGACATCTCTTCGGCAAATATTCCCCAGAGTGAAGTCCAAGCGGATAAAAATAACAACACGCCGGATCGCTTGACGGAAAAACCATGCCCAATAAAAAATATCGAGAAGCCAACGACCGAGGTAGCTGAAAATAAAATACAATTGCCTAAATTATACGATAATGCCTCGAGGTTGGATAATCCACGGAAGAACAGCACACGACGGCGAAGAACCGAAATAACGGGTAAGTCGCTAAAAATACGTACTTTTATGAAGATTATACAACGAAGCCGTGATAGAACTGCATGATGGATAGTTTGCCGATCGATCGTCACTAGTTATTCATTCCATTATACAATTCGGCGCTTACTCCCTATTCCATCCCCTATTCTTTCTCAAAAGGTAAAGAGATTGGGAAATACGAGAAACGCCTGCTGGAGAAGGAAGAAAACGCCAAGACCAGAAGAATGCAAAGGCACGAGAAAAGAGCGGCGAAGGCCATGGAGAAATTCAGCTATCATGTAGTTAAAATAGCCCGAGATATGGGCTACTTTCCAGGTAAAATTTACCCCCTTCCGTGTCCCTCAATTATCCCGTTGTAATCATTACCCGATTGTAAACATGCCTTGGTACTTCTCTGTATTCTTTCCTCTTATAATACAGCGAAATCTACTTGATATAACAACTTTAAGATTGGTTATAGTTAATAACGGTAACTAATAGCTGTGATAAAAGAAAGAATAAAAAAGTATTAATCATAGAACTTAATTGATTACAAACACAAATATACTGTACATCTTACACGCACCTCTTTTGCGGAAACAGTATAAAATTCAATTACAAAGTTTATCGTGCATTGTCTATAATTTCTTTGTCTTTATTAATTCATAAATTAATAGTTCTCATAATCATAATGATTTTCAAAGTTATTTGCTTTACATTGCACATTACGGCAAAGAATTCGTAGAACTTCTTGCATCCAAGTATTATTTAAAAAAAATTCCGATATTTCTTCTTCTGTAAACAGGGTAGACTATAAACAAAAATATTTCGTAAAATGTGGATCAAGGCTATAAGATGACATTTCTATTTTCTTTCTTTTACGATAGCTGAAATTTAATCATTATAGATACATTACTTTCGGTATATTCCACATTAAGTGCACTGGGATCGACTACTTATAATAATAATAGCCAATCAATAACATTATCCAGCATTGTAATAACCAGATTCAGAAATGCGAAGGAACGACTTTGCTATCATATCAAGGACACGTCGACTTTCCGTTCGTAATACGGACAACATTGAGTACTGCTATTGGGAAGAGGGATATATATATATATATATATCCTTTTGATTTTCCCCACTCTTCACGTTCCAGGAGACGACGTATCGTCTGACACCGACGACTGTTGTTCCAGCCTGTCGGCAGAGTCGTCAAGCGCTTCCTATACCGACTGCTCGTATTCCTGTTCCTGTTCTGGCACATCTTGCAGCTGCACATATCCCAGCTCGCGTGGCAGCGACGATTTCTCCGAGTTCACCCTGTGCTCCTGTTCCGGATGCGACCTCTCCTCGTTCACCGATACGAGCCAATCCGAGGACGAACGCGGTAAATCAAAATGATTTGTATGTGGCCACGATCTTTGTAAACATTCTTATTTTACTGTTAACATACCAGTGCGTAACTTATTGAAACGGAGACAGGAGCTCCTGATAAAAATAAATGGTAGGACATAGTCGAATGGCAAGCGTAATATAAGTCAGTAAAGAACTTAACAATCGGATTTTGATGAGAAAAGGTGTTTGGTACAATTGAGAGGTACGTAATATCACGATAGCGAACTGTAAACGACCAAATACTATATACGCACAAAAGCGATATTCGACAAAATCATTATCCGCAAATCGAAGTAAATCTTGTCTGAACGAGACTCGGGCTCGTCACTGTACGTAAAAACGCTGAAGCCAGCTCGGGTAATACTGTTAAGCGATTAATTTATTCTCGTGAATTGTAATAAAGGACTAGAAAATTAATAACGATAGGTTAATGTAAAATTATTGAACTAGTGACCGTCAAATTACTTAGTTCCGTGTATAATTTAATATTTGTATGTACAAAAGATCTACGGAATAAAGAAAAGTGGAAATCCCCAATAACAGCAATACCGTGCAGTCGATCGAAGCTTTTTTTTCAATTAAATTTCGCCAAGGACAGTCCGTCGTCAAATGACTAGGTCATTTGGTATAGAGGATCTACCATTTGTGGTGGATCCGGAAGCACCAGACAGTATAGATGTCACATGGAAAAACCAGAGATAATACTCTGAAACTCCCGCGTGGAGGACTCTATCCACTACACCGCCGCGGCTCTGACGGTCGAAGCTTTTACGCACGGCACGTAAGTATTCGCGGATATCGAACAAAACTTGTCCAGCGACATGCTCGTTAAAAGCCAAACGGGCCGAGACGATAGCCGCACAATGACTCGTACCGTTTCATTTCCATCGTAACGGTTTCTGCTATTTATATCTTTAATACACCGCCGCGGTACTGCCCAACCCCTATGGGCATCGTATACTTGACATACATTTTAAAAATACTTTCGGGTATAAATTAAATTCCGCGCCGGGCGTTCGCGTAATACGCATTATTTAGCTGTTACGTACGAGATAAATTTAAATAAATACCTCCCCACGCGCGAACAAGATTTTCTCTAACCCGTAATCTCCTCGATTTCGTGGAACACAACAGACCTTCCCGTATACAACCACTTATCATCCCAATGCCCCGCTATTCGAAGATTCTGTTATCCGAATAGAATGTATTCTAGCGATGGATACTTTCCACTGCCGTATATGCATCGCACAGTTCCATTCGTGCGATTAAACGAATCCTGATCGTGGTAAACTAACGTGAAACTAACCGAGTACTATGCGAGAGTAGTAACTAATTGAAAATATGTAATACTAGATATTAAATCAACGCGAGATAATTAAGACACTTGAAATAGTTGAAGCTGCGCACAGCATTAACGATAATTCGCGTTATTAAGCCAAAGACATTGAACCAACAGGAAAAACACTAATAGAATGAACGATAATATATTTAAACATCTCGTCGACCTTATTTAACCCTATTTAAATAATTCATGTATTATATCGAAAAAACGAGTGTTATGTTATTCGAAGATTCGTTTATCCAAACATTTTTGTCTCCCCATTAATTCCGATACATGATGCTCTGTTGTAGTCCCGTTCGACGACCATTGAACGGGAAGCAGACTGTACCAAAGCTGAGTTTAATCCCGCAGTAGATATTTCTATTGGCACAATACCAGCCCAAATCCCAGTTCTCGATAGCAATACCCTTATACATACACTAGAGTTCGTATACATAACATTACTTCGTTTCGAAAATGATAAGACCAAAGGGGCCCCATCGATCCAACCTCGATGTGACGTAAAGACTCGTTTCTTACGTCAAGTCTTTAACCCTTTACGATTCTTTATCGAGCATAGCCGGACACAATTGGTGCCCCCCAATAATCGAGCACATAACCAAGCAAACGCTCCATTAGTTTTCCATTTCTGGATATCGGGAACGCACCTTTAACCCTTTCCATCCCCATGATGCCATGTGGCATTATCCGTATAATCTACTTCTACTAACCAGATACCTCTAAATCGTTTCCCTTCAAAATTTAATTTTCTTACTAAAAAATAATAATTTGTGCTGGTAAAGGTTAAGAATTCTCCTCGAGCGTGGTGCATTTTAAGCTACAACCAAAACTGTGATGCAAACCGATTGCTCCAAAACAGGTTCCATCACTACTATCCGAAAGAGTAAACGTTGAAACCCAAGAGAGGACCAAAAAATAAGGAGATCAACGAAGGACGAACCTTGTCCTTCCTCAAATGATCTTCCAACGAAAGGGATCGGGCGTTTCAAACGGTACCCGCCGCGCAGAGTGTAATTGATTAATGAAAAAAGACGGGAGAGAGCCAGGCGGCTCGTTAATCCCCCATCGGCGCTACCCTCTTCTAATCTACGTCTGCGCGCCTTGCCCGGGTCTATAAAAGCAGAGCGGGGCGTCGCGGCGGCTCCAGACGCGAGATACGCGCACGGCTGAAAATGTGATCGGGCTGGCGCATAGGAGAAAGTTCAGTCGAAACTCTGTCGCTTCTGCGTATACCCCGATGACCGCCCCGATTCGCGGAAACTGAGGGAAAATCGTGACACGTTTGCGCCGCTCCTTTCCTCCCACGGCACCGAGAGGTCTGCACTGAAACCGTCGTCGTCTCCCAGCAGACATTCTCGCACCGTCGAAAATGTAAGAAGGAAGCTCCGTCGAAGCTGGTGGCCGTCTCGAACCGAGAAAGACATTTGTCGTAGACTCAAAGTGATACCGCGATTACGATCGACGTACCTAACGTGAACACCTGTGCAGTGCTTTCTTCGTGACACCGATAGGAGCTCGTTGATCGTGGTAAGTCTTTCATCGCGAAATGTTTTGTGTCGTTACTCTGATATTGCACGCGTGGGTGATGCAAGTGTATGGCAGGAACCAGAGGGTGGCGAGAAGTCGAAATTGCCCTCTCCCTTCCATTTTGAAAATCGGGCTTTTACTCGTTTGTTTACGCGAAACGCGATGAAGGTAGGAAAGAGGAAGAGCTGGTCGTTCAGGAAGGCGATTTGTGGCTGGTATACTTTTTTCCTATGTACACCTGAAACCGGGATTCGAACGGAATAGGATTCATCGAACGCACGTAGAGGCCTGAGACATCGAGGCGCTAATCTCAAACGGGTTAAAATAGCTACGGTAAACATAAATTCTAAATATACCTGGGCCTAACGTTTGTCAGCATTAACCGGTACGAGCCGGCGGCAAAATGAGAAAAATAACCGGGCCTTTCTTTACGAGAACGTTAAGGGAAATGTCGCGAGCCTCCGATTCCCGGAAACCGAAGCTATTGGTGGCCTGGCCGAAATCCGAGATGCGAAAATTGCTCGAGGTTCGAGAAGGAGGGAAGAAGAAAAAACGACGATACTACAGCATTGGAGCTAACTTTAATTCGCGCGTCACGTACGCACCTCGGTAAACGATCTTCGCTAATTATTATGCTACCGAGGGCATTTATTTTCGCTTCTACGCGCCGCGATAAGATCTTAAAATACACCAGGTAGCCGGCCTATACCGACTTCTAGGCCACGTAGTTATGGACATCTACGGTAAAAGATCGAGTAATCGTTGAAATAGGAACGACACCCACTCCTATGCATCTTACAATAGTATTTACCGCTAAAATGCATGATTTAAAACGCAGAGGCTATGACCATATTTTACGTAGCACTTTATACCAATTCTATTGAATTCGATATCAAAGTGACCATATTTGTCGTTAAAATGTGACGATTCAGGAAAATAATCTATAATTCTGAAATAAATAAAACATAGGATTTCTCGAAAGCTACTAGCTATTAAGGGGACCATGTCATACTAAAACGTAGTAGATTCTTACCAATTCTACCAAGCTAAAAGGCGGCCATAAATCACTCAGGTTTTCCGCGATAATTAGAGCGGCATTGTCGAGTAAAAATTTCCCCTAACCCTTATATACGTTTCACCTAAAGAAGACTGAAATAATTGTCGTTAAAACGCAAACGCGGTAATACGAACGTGGAGCGTCCTTAAATAATGAAACCTTGGAGATTCCAGAATGCCGGTAATTAAGGTGACATTGCGGGGCAAAAAATCGTAAATTTCTTCCGTACAAGGCACCGGGTCGAGAGGCTCTCGGGGATGGGGTGGCGGGTGGACCCTCCAAGCATTGCTGGCAGCGAGGTCCTTGCTATTGATCTAGGCAGCTGTAAAGGTCCTGGGTTCACCACCTAGCCACCCATCCCCGCCGACTACGCTATCCTCGGGCATCGCGCGGCTGCCAGGCTCGCCGGTTTCCCGATGAAAATTCTATCGGTATCTCTCCTTCATTCGTGCCGACCCACACCCACCCGCGGCTCCTCCTTCCGAAACTTCATCGATCCAGCCCGGATATTTGGAAGAATTAAATCGTTCGAGCACCCGAGTCGTGTCAATTTATAGCGGTTCATAACGCTCGACTGTCCATATGAGACTTGACTTTATCCGCACGTCACTTTGTAATTGTCAGAGCCCACTCAACACCGCAGGTCCCCTGATCGTTAGGGATACTTCCAAGAGCGTCAGATTCATGATGTCACAGTCTAATAATGTCTTAATCGTAGATGAACGGTGCCACGCGTAAGACTCCGTCGCGGCCCTTCCAATGCTACCATGCGTGATCAACGGTTTTTAGGTTGCGGAATATACAGTGCGAGATATTTATGCGGCGTTAAAAAGAGGAAAGCGGGCAAAAACTGTGCAGGGCTTTTAACTGGCACTTTGTTCCGGGTGAAATAGAATCGGAGTTAAGATGACGTAAATACGGTCCCCTTGAGGTTAAGAAGCGTAAAGTAAAACTAAGTTATAAATATAAGCCCCGGATATCCCTTACTTTTGCGTTGGACAGTAAAATAATAGGGTTAGGGTAGCAAGGTGGTTCGATTGCTGGCCAAACAATCGGTGTCGCCCACAGCTGTTTACTATGGACGATTGGGTCTTAACATGGCCATTTAACCGCGAGGGATTGCTTCTAGGTAACCACGCGCCCTACCCAACACGCCGGCGATCGAATCCACCTGTGACGTAAGCATGACGTTACGATGACGTAACGACAGAAACTTTCCCTTCGTCGATTAACTTTTAAATTCATAATTGAGACATCCGAACAGCCGCAGGATAGAATTTTGAACGGGCCATGTGTTACAATTTAATTCCCTCGATATTCTAAGTTTCGAATTCAGACAAGATTCGATTCATTTTTGATTCAAGCAGCAAAATGAAGTTTGCCATAATACGCTATTCCTAAACGACCTTCTTTATTACTTTTTGGCAAGGCACTCCGCCTTATTTCGATACTCTGCATTAAGTAAGTGCGAGTAAACGTGGGTGAAATTAAACAAGGTCGGATTATACCAATGGTCGATACAATACAGTTGAGGGGACCTTTGTGTAATAATAGGAAAGCGTGAAAAAAACCTTTATCTTTTCTCATTCCAGATGAAACTGCACGAGAAGAAGGAGTCAGGCATCCACAAGGTCCAGGAGGTACCCCTCGAGGAGCTGGACCTGTCAAAGGAGTATGACATAGAGAAAACCCTCGGCGAGGGTAGCTTCGCGAAAGTCTTACTGGCGACGCACAGAGCGACGCAAACCAGGGTGGTGCTAAAGGCCGTCCATCAGGAACTGACGACGGAGAAAGATTTCTTTCGGGAGTTCCACTACTCTTACCGCCTGAGCCCGCACCCGAACATCCTGTGCTCCTACGCGGTTGCGTTCAAGGCGGAGAAATGCTTCGTATTCGCCCAGGAATACGCGGCATACGGCGATCTAGCCGGCAACGTCAAAGCAGGCGGTCTAAGCGAGGAGGCGTGCAAGAGAATCGCCGGCCAGCTCGCCTCCGCCCTGGACTTTATCCACTCGAAGCAGCTGGCTCATCGAGACATCAAACTGGAAAATGTGCTGGTCTTCGCCCCGGACATGTCGAAGATCAAGCTCTGCGACTTTGGTTGCACGAGGCGGGAGGGCACTCTCGTAAACAAGATCAGGTGTACCTGGGTGTCCTTCCAACCGCCGGAGATCTACGAGGTGATAAAGAACGAGAGATACGCCTGCAAGAGGAGCGCCGATTGTTGGCAATTCGGCATCGTCCTCTTCGTCTGCCTGACCGGCAATCCACCCTGGCAGAGCGCCGACCTCATTCAGGATCCCGACTACTCGGCCTTCCAGAGGTGGCTCAAGAGGCGGACCGCCAAGATTCCCCCAAGCTTCAGGCGCTTCGCTCCCAGGTTACTTAGGTACTTCCGCAGGGCATTCGAGCACAAGCCTGAGAAGCGGCCGCACGTAACGGAGATAAATAAATACCTGAAGGACTCCTGGTGCATCGGCAAGATCAGCCACAGTGCTACATCCACGTCGATCGACGTGAGCGACAGTATAGCCAGAAGAGGCGACAGCCTGCTCTACTTGGACACGATCCTCGACGACCGTGATCATATGGATGAGAACAAGAACAAGTTGCGAAAGCTGCTCAACAGCTACGGCCTGGAGACCACGGTGGATCAGAAGGTCGTCACGAAGAGGATCTGGGAGTGGGTTATGCAGTGCGACTCGAACGTGGAGGAGCCAAATCTAATTGGTGTTTACGGAACGGACGATATGTGAGAGGCGGTCAGGTGGTCCAGCGAACCGTGCTTGAGGAGCGATCCTCGCGAACGGAAGTTCAGCCTGGATGACTTGGACGCCGTTACGCGCTTCGCGGTTTTACCCTCGAAGAAGCAGAGCGATAGCAAAGAGGCACCCTTGAAGAGTAGCTGTTAAGATAGTGGAGGAACGCTCTGTGGAAATTGAGACCGTCGACGAGACGCGTGAGTGGGGAAAAATAATGTAAATCGAGAACGGGCGGACCAATTAGCTACGGACTTATCTTGGGATGGGCGACATTGTCGCACCTTCTGCGAGCTTCCAAGCAGTAACCTCGTTCTTTCTGAAAAACCTTCCGAGGAACGAGCTGCGAGAGCCTGCTAATGACACAGGAGAGGGATAGAGAGAATAGAAATCTTTGTTTCTCCTTTAGAACGTATATCTCGTAAATAAGATACACATGTGATACAGAGAGTATGAACGCATGAATGGCTGATATCGGACTGAAGATTTTAGTATCGTCGTGTCAGCTGTAGATAGACAATAACAGTTCCACTGTAATGTATTATGCCGAATATTCGATTCGACGATTGGTACGTAGGGCATATACTGTTCGCCGGACATTTAATCGAGAAACCGATCTGGAAGAGTCTTTTTTACGTTCATCGCAAAGGACCCGTTGAAAAACCAAGTGTAAGCAGACGCACCAATCGTACGATCGGGATGAGTAGCTGTTAACTGGCAGAATTGATATGCGCATAGAGTGTGTGTACATGTATACATATATACACATATATATGTATATATATATATAAATATATAAATAATGTATATTCTTGTAGCAATTTACAGTAGTATGTAGACAAACCAAAGACTAGGTGTACCGCTATGTAACATCGGCATGCGTAGCGTACGTCCTGCCCACGTTGCAGAAAATTCGCCGATGGTCGAACATTCGAAGTGGTCTTCCGAAAAATTTCAATCGGCATTATACGCGAATAGAAAGACCTCGTACTTTGAACTACATCGCGATAATATATCAATCTTTGAGGCTTCTCTAGAAATGCTCTTAACTTTCGATCGATGCGCATTAAAACCCAAACTCTCCATTTAGTAGAGGTAAAAAGAAATACTGTAGTAAGAGTCAAAAGAAATGACGTGTATTCGTTCTCAATTTCTATGCTCGATCTTAAGCATTAATCACATGTTGGGCAACTGTGGACGAGAAAAGTTTCGGAAGGCTACTAAAGTGCGCTTTAATCGCGCGTAATTATGGATAAAATTGGTAGCTAGACTCGTACGGGTGTGACGTGTATAAACGATTATAACGACGTACAACCCTCTGATGGGCTAATCGGAAAGCACGCGTATATATTCGTCGGGCGTCAAAATGACGCTCCGTCAAATTCCTCGTATTTCATGAGTAGCATAAAACGAAGTCGACGGAACGAACTGTACGCAAATCAGCCGCAATTTTTGTCGGAACGAATGTCGTATAAAATCGTAACTTTAAGAGTAAAGCATCGGAAATTGAGATCTTGCGTTCCTACATTTATACGTTCGGTACAGGAACCTGCACGGTGTGAAGCGCGACAGATTCTAAAAACCCGGAGATTGGGTACGAGAAAGAGCTCAACGAACACGATGTGCACACCCTCTATTAAAATAAAGCAATGTTTTCTATATATCCACTCATTGTTGAAAAATGTGTCAAATTCGTACCCTTCTTCCCTCACTCTAACGTCTCTCAGCATTGCACACACAAAATACAGGACTTCAGTTTCGGACTAAGAGCGTCATCGTTAAACACTCAACAAACGTAAGATTTAATCCGAAGCGTGTGATAATCTTGCATACACGCGTTTTCGATATTAAAATATCACGCCAGACGCCAATTGGCCGAAACGACTCGGTGCTACATAAATAATTGGCACGGGTCCTAATAGAAATTCCGACTAATCATCATCGATGCCGTCATGACCGTAAATTTTGGACAAATCATCTCGAGGAAGATTAGCCCGAATTTTGGACCTGGTAAAACCAAAGGAAATAACGCGTGTCTTCTCGGATAAAAAATTCTCGATATTCCATATCCGTCGAGGCATTTCGCAGAAATCATTCGCTTGTCCGCGCCCATTGCGAACTTACATCAGCGTTCCATTATCCTTCCATAGGCGTATTTAGAGACTGCGTGCGGCTATTTTCGAACGCATTCAGGATATTCTTAACCACTGTTTTGACGTGCGCCGAAGTAACTCCATATTGGACGTAACGCACGGCGTGGGCAGCGAACAGGGATATCGGTATTAATACCATCTAAACGGACACGCTAATAGGACGAAAATACATCATCCCAGCGGGGATGTGAATAGTGATCTATCATACTCGAAAGTGAAGCGTGGAAAAATAGCGCGGAGGAGTAGATAATTCGGGATAAAAGCGGCGAACAAGCCGGTAGCGATTATCTATTTCGAGGAATCACGTTCTACCCGAGCACGGGCAACTATCCTGTTTATCGACGAAGAGGCAAACATTCGGTGGGCGAGATGTTTCGCGATAAGGGCGTCAGAACGTGCGAAGGGAGAGGTGATCCTAACGAAGGCACCGCTCTTGCATTTACTTGGGGTTGCGCAGAGAGGGGGCAAGAAGTTGAATGGACGCGCACCGGCTTCGAGGACGGGTAGTCACCATCGATCCACCGGTCCAACGCCCCGCTTTCTATTTTGATACGGACTAACCTATTTATATGTCGTCATACGGACAATGCTCCACTTTTATCTGTCCACGCCTTGGCGGGGCATCGGTTGCGGCAATATTTAACTACTCCGATGCACCATGCCCCACCGTGTTTTCCGCTCTGCAGCGATGCGTGCACGTCCGCGGCTCTCTTTGAGCCTCTACCTCCACCACCACGGCAGCCGCGTCTCGCCCTCGACGAATTTCGACTCCTTCCGCCGCCGCTCCTCCTCGACGCGATTCCACCTCTGACGTCAAAGAAACTCTCTCGGGACGTGGGGCACCTCGAATGCCCGGGGAGCAGGGCGCAGGCTTAAAGGTCGTTCGCACCGATTTTTCGCGGTTCAAGAGCCTCGTAACGAGGAGAAATAACGTACGGCAAGGTGCCGGCTAAAGTATTCTTCTCGACATCTTTATACGAATAATGAAAAGTCCAACGGCACGGCGATCTCCATCGGTTCAGTGTACCTACGTGTTTATCGGGCCACTCGGATCGTCGAAAAGACGCCGAACAACACTTTGGCCGGCGCCGTTATCGGATCCTCGATGTCTTTATGCGACAAAGTTTCGACGTTCCTGCACGGTGCATCTTTGGCAGAGGGTAAGAGGAATCGTGATAACGGTTTCTCGTTAAGAGAGACGCCGTTGGGTAATAGGAGAGCCGATGGACCCTTGGGTGGCGTTACGATCGTTGATGTTTGGTGATTGGGACTTGAAAGGGTTGTCGATGCATTACATTGTAAATAGAATGTGTCACAGCGAGGAACGAGAGATAATTTAGGATCTCGATGTAGACGAACGGTTCGTGCGATCGCTGTAACACGGTTACTCGTACACGTTCTCTGAATTCGATGAATATGAGGGTAACGGTGTTTTGTTTCAAAGCATCGCGAGCAAAATTCAGTCGGATTCCTCGTATTACGAGATTAAATGCGAGTAAGTTACCGCAATAACTAAAAATTAAACAGTGGAACTATCTAAATATGCCCCAAATATTTGTAAAGTGGTAGGAAAGCAAAGAGAGAAAATAAATAGGATCTATTCGATCACGTTCACGTAAGAGAAGAAAAAGAAGGAGAATTCTTCGAAAATGCATCGTCATAAATAATGGGAACTTTTGCAAATAAAGGCCAGTTATTTTGACCGCTTTGTCTAACACAGATCACGGAGTAAGGGTTAAAATGCACAAGGAAGAAAAATAGAAATATCAAAGTGTGCCATTCAGCAAGATACGAAAGAGACGTTCGAGATGCAAGGATTCTCGGCTCGATGAGTATTTTGCAGACTCCCGCGAAGGTGTATATTATTCGAGGAGGATTTATGGAAAAAGCTTTTATTTCATCCCGCCGGTTTATTATCCGAGCAAACGTGCCGTCGTTTATTGTGATTCCCCGGAGCGAGTCGCAATTTTCGGCGTGCATGCTCTATCTCGCACGTCTCCGTGGCAAGGGGAAAGGGTCGCAAGAAGGTATGGAAACGAAACCCTGCTCTTGCCTACCCTCGAATGCCGTCCTCATCTTGCAGAGCCCACGACTAAACGGTCCGCGGTAGCAATGTCAAGTATATCTATTCCGGACCCTACGGGATTAAAGGCACGACACACTCGCGCATAATTTGCGGCAACGTGACCACGAATCGATTGTGCCCAAGACTTTGGAAAGCGGCTCCCATCTACTTTGCACCTTGAGTGCACTTGTTATCCAAATGCTCAACGTCTATTCGTTGCTGGATACTTCAAACTTCCTAGCAGCCGATTGCATTTCTCCTGCAGCGAACAATGGTTTCGAAAGGCCACAAACTTAATACGACCTACAAAATATTTCCTTAAAGACGCACAGGATGAAAGCAAAAAAAAAATGTTGCTACGGTAATAATGAATGTGTGATGCTACAAGCATAATCAATATGGCAAGCAAGGGATTCTCTTAGGTCTTTTTATTATACGTCGTGTACGTAATGTATCAAAGTATAAAATGTGAAAGAGTTTTGAAAAGCGTACAGTATTATGAAATAATGGTATGAAATGATTTGTTTAGACTCCTGAATCATCCAGACGTCAAGGGATCGAACATGATCCATAATCTTTCGAATTCGTTGACAAACGGTACAACGAGCGATGAGTCATTAGTAACGAGAATGTTATCGAAATTTCCAAAGAACGCGTTCATGGTCCAGTTAGTGCTCCCGGTGATCACGAAATCGTCATCGACGATTGCGAACTTATGATGCATAAGTGCGTCGAATCGCTTCGATTTAACCGCTATGCCTGCAAAACGAGGAACATTAACGATCTTGTCCTTTTCTTCCGTGCGTCAACCGGTTGTATCTACCGTTGTTGCGGAAAAGAGTCATCCGGTTATGGTTATTGTGCGCCATGCCCTCGTCTATTATTATTCTAACGATGACACCGCGTTTTTGCGCATCTACAATAACGCTGGCTAATTCTTGGCACGTGAAAAAATACATACAAACGTCTAAGGTGTATCGTGCCGAATTCAAGTAGTCCGTCATTTTTCTGTGAATCGAAAAATATTGGTCACATTGAAGTTCTTCTCGGAAGTAGTCTAAAGTCAGGACTATGGTTTAGCACTATTCCTACCAGCCATTTTCCAGACAGATTTAAGTGTATTAAATATATCCTTAAAGAAAAAGAGGACGAAGGAAAACTTTTAATAGTTCAGTTTATCGATCCATACGATGCGCGAAAATCATGAAAACCTCAGAAGTGATCGTGCCTCAAAGTTCTAGAATTTTTCAAAGAAATCACTGAGCAGTCCTTTGATCGGTCGTGGTAGGAATAGTGTTAAAGACGAGTTACCTCAGATAACCCACTGCGCAGTCAGATTTCCCGCACGATTTTCCGTGAATTGCGTGCGGCCTACAAAGTGCGGAGTCTTTTGAGAAAAACATCACTTCCGATATTATAGGTCTTGCATTGTCAATGCGCTTCTCGGGCAGCGAAAGTGTGTCGGCCATTTTTCGTCGAGAATAGCGATATTTTTTAAAGCATTGCCAAACGATCTCAGTGAGAAGCAAGGTAATTACGATGACTATTCTTCCTTTCATTATTGTTACTTTTCCTGCCCTTTGGTGTGCCACGCAAAATCAAATCCAGGATGGACCAAAAATCAGGTCCTATTTTAGAAAAAATGATTTGATTTATATATTTTATCTCTGCAAATCTTTAAGATGAATATAGATGCGCGTATAACTATAGTAATTTAGGGTATCCTGCGAATCTTAGTGTAGTTAATTAATTCAAAATAAAGTTTAAGGAAAAAAAAAGAAATTCAAGAAAGTAGAACCAGTCAATAAGATGATAGAAACGTTAGTGAACACGGTTGAACAAACGGATTCTGTACATAATGAAAAAAGAAGGTGAACGTGCATCAAAAGATAATGTAAATGCTGTAAGTCAAATTATTAGTGAGAAGTCATACATATCTCTTCGTGCAGCACTGCACATGCAATTGAACAATTTGAGCTTTATAAAGATACCACGAGCTATTAAATTAAAACCAACTACTGAAATTTGACAATCATTATCAATTCTTCATGCTGTAATGAATTTATTTACAACTTCAACGTGCTTCATTAAAATAATTCTTAACTCTTGGTCCAAATTGTACATCATAAAAGTGACGCACGTAGCATAATGAAACAATAAAACCATCGACGCCATTAGTAAGCGGACGTTACATTGTTCTTTGCACAATTCCTAAAAAATTTGTATAAAATTTATAGCCCGGTACGGGCATCCGTAATGGGATACATAGAAGTGTATACGCGCAACAAACGGTCAACTTTCTTTTACCAATAGTAAACGCTGAAATATATTTGTTTTTTATTGCAATTCGACAAATCTAACAAAAAATTGCAAGTTTTCAAACATCTTTACTCAAAACGGGCGAGTAAAGGCAAAGTAGTCTAACATAAACATCTTAATCGTATTGCATAGTGTACATCAGCAACCTGATGTGCAGACTGATTCATTGATTTGTTCTGGGATCCTTGAAAGGGAGCAAGGAGAAACTGGAATACGACCGTGGAGGTGCCAGGCGGCAAGGACCGGCTAAACCTGATTTATCGACTCTACAATCGACATGCGACCGATTTACAAACTGCGCAGAAACTTATAATCATGATCGGTGTAATGTATATCCATATATTTAGTCGCATTGGCCGTAGGAGCAGGCGAATATAATATTACGGAACCTATTATAAATGATTGCCAGTATAAGGAGATGGAAAAGGAGGGTATTAGCTTTAAGAATTGATAAAATGTCCTTGAAGAAGAAAGTTTTGCATCTGAGTTGTTTCATATAACTTTTTAACATCAATTACTTCGCCAATTGTACAAACTCAGATGTTTCTCCTTGAAGAATATCTTTTTCAATTTTTAAAGCTAACACCCTCTCTTTCCATCTCCTTATACTGGCAATAACTTACATCAGGTTCCATAATATTATGTTTACCTGTTTCTACGAACAATACAACTAAATATATCAATATATATCATGACGACCACGATTATAAATTTCTGCGCAGTTTGTAAATCGCACGCATGTCGATCGTAGAGACGTTAAATCAGGTTCAGCCGGTTCCTGCCGCCTGGCACCTCTACGGTCGTATTCCAGCTTCTCCTTGCTTCCTTGCAAGGGTCATTGAACAAATTAATGGTTCAGCCTGTGCTATCTTTTTCATAACCTACGAAACTTCGAAAAGAAAACATTTTCTATCTAACCAAAATAGAATTGTACTTTTATATCATCGAATATTCATCACTAATAATCGTAACATACCTATAAAGATCCTTCAATAATACCTACTCTGCAAATGGTGGCAATGCATAAAAGTATAATACCAATATCACCGCCAAAAAACTGATATACAAGAATGATGCAATAATACTAATATGTGGACGTTACAGAATGGCGGTAAATTTAAATTTATGTTAGGGTACGGGGTAATCAATCACATTGGGTTATAGTAAAAAAAATGTATTATCACAGACATGTGTATGTAAAATATAATGGATTAGGTTTTATTTGCTTCTTTTTTTTATATATAAAGGTATATTATGATATGTATTTATCCAGGACAAAGTACTGTTCATCATTCTAAATCTGTCCCATCTGTTTGGATATAAAATCTTTATCCCTATTCCATAAAATATTGCAAATAGCATTTAGTTGAAAAGAACAATCAAACATGTCTGATTTGGCTACTGTTCGATTCATATCGATTTTAATAACTTTGACTTTCCACTTATCTTCAAATTCTTTTACCTGTTCATCTTCTACCATAGAATTCATCCATGTTTTAAACCTACAAAATAATTGTCATTACAAACAAGTTTTCATTAACATATGAATCACTGTAGGTTTTTTCTATGTTATATTACTTTGTGCCTATTACTATATTTGCTGGTTTTTCCTTTATGGTTGACATTGTATTCATTAAATATGGAATGTCATTGAATGTTGTGGCATCATCAAAAGAGAAAACAGAGCACACTGCGTCAATGCTGTCTTTACATGCCTGTAGAAACGATTGATGGTAGTTTTTTCCTTCCAATGTGTTAAAGCCAAATAAAATAATTCTAGCAAATATTTACATACTGGCAATATATGGTTATATTTTTTTATACTCGTTTCTGATGTATCCCAGAATTGTAATTTAAATAAAACTATCTTGTCCCATATCTTTACAGGCCAAAATACATTTGTTTTTTTTATCCCATTTGTTTCCGTATAGTGACGCGATTCTGTTGTACCAGCAAGACGAGACACCACGGATGTCTTTCCTACACCAGATCTACCAATCATGAAAATTTTATAAGTAACTTCCTCGATGGAAGGTGGAAGTGGTGGTCTTTCCAGAATGCCTGTAATATTTATAATATAATTTTGATGGGGAAAGATTTAATCATTCCATATTATCTGTTATTTTCAAACAATACGCAACATTGCTTTACCGTAAAATCTCCTCTTTTTCTGCGTACTTATATAAAAATGATGAACAAGCGATTCTCCCTCTATTGAGCTTAACCAATTGGCATTTAATACATCCATAGCTGCTTTTTTGCATAACTTGAATTAACACATAAATTAATAAATGCTCATTATATGTCACGTAGATCTGTGGGTACATAATATGCACAGTAAAATAAACAGATAAATATTATTAAAAGCAAGTTAAAAATGTACATCATGATTTGTTATTTAAAGTTTCACACCGATTAAACTTCTGCAACTTATTGTTATAGTATGCAACCACATAGCTGGTGGATTTTATCCCACATTTTTATTTTGACTTCCTAATGATTTCACGTTCAGAATCTTGAATTGAAAATTATTTGTCGTCCGTAAAATGTCATCAAAGTTAAGGGTCTGCAGGAAGCACTAGCGAACGCGAAATTACTTTGGGGGCCTCAGGTGGATAAATCGGGAAGTTCCAGACAAACGATTCTGCCCTAACCGAATAGTGCCGTAGCATGTTCAACGAGCGCCCGCGCTAATCCCCCTATCTTTCTAACATCTCAATGTATCTCGCTCGCTTTTGATGCGCCTTTCTTGTACACACTGAATCAATAATTTGTTCCACGACCCCTGAAAGGGAGCAAAGAGAAATTGGAATACGACCGTGGCGGTATCAAGCGGCAAAGATCAATTAGGCCAGATTTATAGACTCTAAGATCGGCATGCTCTCTATTTACAAACTATGCAAAATGTATAATTATAGTTGTTACAAGATACATTGATATATGTAATTGTATTCATAGAAACGTGCAAACACAACATTATACAACCTAATATAACTTATTGTTAGGCCAAGAAGGTGGGAAAAGATCAAATTATCTTTTAAAATTGAAAAAATGTCCTTTACAAGAATGTTTTCGATCCGAGTTATTACGTATAACGATTTCGTAACATTGGGATACCAACAAATTCACTCCTGCAGAGCCTTAAAGCGGTATTATTACCAATAGTATTCTATTGTCACTAGTAAATTGAGGCACTTGCTAAATTTATTAAATCATATCCTTTTTCAATTGTTCTTCAGCATAAAAAACAGAAGCAGTTTATTTCATCATACATGCGTGAATCACACTTTTAATGCGAAATATTTTTCGTTAGATAAAACATTTTTATACCCTGCATTATCACTAAGCTTCCTCGCAAGGCGTGAACCAATCATCTTACGTCATATGCAATTGTATCTTTAGGTGTTTTATCAATAATCAAGGCTAGACAGTTTAACCTATAAATCTCCTTCGTACCAAGATATTACTTGGATTACAGTACATATAATTTTACAATTACAATAACGGGTAAGTTTACCCTATTAACATCTGAAAAAAGAATCTGAGAACCTTTATGTACACCGGAGAAGAACCTGCTGCACCCTCATATCTGTGTAGTATACACGAACTCTGCATTATTCTATACACAACAAAATATACTGAATATTTATTGAGAGATAGAGGGATATTACCTTGGCTTTACCAAGATATAACGAGAGTTGTACATATTCCAAATAACTGGTTAGTACAGATTGATTGGGATATAGAAATTTATATCGTCAAAAACAAGTAATACCCGTATGCATCGCCTTCTAGAGCTTTAAGTGACGTTGAGTTGCAAGTTGACTAACCGCATCGACGCATACGCGTCCCGCATTAACCAACCATAGTAAATCCCGCCTTGCAAGGACCAATAGTACGCTGGTATGCATGGCAATGCAAATCAGAGAAATCATTCTACCAGCAGTGAAGTTGGCGTTCAGACGTAGCGAATACAACGGCAACCAATAAAATTCATTCACAACACGTAACGAGTTGTTTGCAGTCGTATCGCCATATTGTATATTTAGCGCGGGTCACTGGCGCGTGCATGGACTTTCGGTGAGATTTTTCGCTGGGAAAAGTGCGCGGCTGAAAGTAAACTACAAGAAATCACGCGCGATGGATCCAGCCAAATTAAAAGTGGTCGAGTTGCGAGCGCAGCTTTCACAGCGCGGTCTTGACTCGAAAGGCAACAAGGCAGTGCTCGTTGAAAGACTACGGAAGGCATTAGAAGATGAAAATGCGAGTCGTAAGTTGCTACTTTTTTTTTCGTAATAAACATGGAATAAACAATGTTACTGGGTACTGCACTGAATTTCAATCACTTGAGTAACTACTTTGTTGTTGGTTTTCCACTATTTTGATATCACCATGATGTATACATCACGCTCCCTACATCTATTTTACTACGATGTTTCGACGTTATAAAGAAGATATTGAGCCTGATTTAATGTTAGCTTTACACCCAAATGATATTTTTACACATTTGTCGCTATTATTTGTCGTTTGTTTATAAATAAATCAGTGCCGATATTTCCGCGAAATAAGGCTATATTTGATTATAGTTCTCTTTTATTTTTATACATCTATAAAATTAATATAGTTTTATTTAATTAAATAATTTTAAGAAAAGTATTTATAAAGAAGAAATATAATTATAATTTTTCATCATAGGGAGTCCAAATAAAAGTGCTACAAATCCACCAAATGCGGATGATACAGTGTCAAAGGAAAATAATGAAAAAGTAGTGGAACCTGTAAAATCAGTACAACCACCCAAAACACCTGGAAGATCTTCAAGGAGTTCATCCATGACGACACCAACAAAAATATCAACCAGAAATGCACTGCGAGCTTCATTGACTCCGAATTCTTTGAGACAAAGCTCTTCGGATAAGAGCCAAAATATAGAAACTCTTAGCGAAACTTTAGAAACAGTAGCGGAATCTGTTACAGAAGAAGCTGAACCATTAAAACAGGAAAAAGATGCTTCATTGCCGGTGATGGTGCAAGACAGTGAAGAAACACTGGCATCTACCGATTCAAAAAATGTGTCTGTCATATCCTCTCCTGGAAAGGTACAGGAGGACCCAAAAGATGTAGAAACAGTAAAAGAGGATAGCAGTGACATTAGTAGTTCTAAGGTTAACTTAGCTGTATCTCCTGAAAAGTCAGAAATAGTTCAAGAGAAGCCTTTAGAAAATCCAATATCTAACATAGATGACGAGTACAAAGAAGATGAAGAATACACAGCAGCACAAGAGGAAGCATTATTGGCAGATGAAGATGGGATGGAAGAGAATAATGACACTGCAGAGATTATGAACACTGATAAAGAGCAAGTATGTAGCAGTGATATAATTAGCGAAGAACCTAAAGATGAAGAAACGGAATCAAAAGTAGAGGTAGTAGATGATGTTCAAAGCGCAAAAGATGCTGATAATATTAACCAACCTATAACTGATGTGGAAAGTCAAAAGTTGATAGATGATACTAATAAGTCAGAAGAGAAAATGGGTGATGATGAATTAGATGTAGAAATGAATGCCTTAAATGAAGCAAACGATGACCAAGCAAATGTTGAAATTGATAGTCAAATGGAAGTTGACAAGGATGATGATAACACTATTGAAGAAAAGAATAAAGATGATGCAGAGTTAACAGACCCAAAGTGCGAACAAGGTGAAAAATTAGAAGGTGAAGATTGGGAGGATAAAGGTGAATGTAAAAACAGAAAACGGAAGAGATCTCCGAGTCCTGCAACAGAACATCGTATATCTCCAATACCAATAAAGACTGAAAACGAACCTGAAATTGATAATTCTCTGTTCATTCTTTCTTGGTACGATTCGGATTTAAATCTAATCATTGACAAGGATAATTTCTCTTCTGCAACTCCTATGCACAATGATGACTTTTGTTATATCTGGGCGGGAGCTCGAGCATCTCATGGCTTTGTGTCTGGCAAAGTTTATTATGAAGTTAAAATTTCTGAGTACTGCCAGGTTAATATGCAGGATGAACAACGCCCGCATTTACTTAGGATCGGGTGGTCGGTTCCATATTCATCCATGCAACTTGGAGAGGAAAAATTAAGTTATGGATACGATACTGCAGGAAAGAAATTAACCGACAAAGAATTCATTGACTATGGTCCAGAATTTAGCAAAGACGACATTGTTGGATGTTACCTTGATGCAACATCAGACAATGATGCAACAGTATCTTATACTGTAAATGGAAAAGATTTGGGAATGGCATTTACTATTGCTAAGCAGGAGCTTGAAAATAAACCATTATTTCCACATGTTTTAAGTAAAAATTGCACATTTGCTTGTAATTTTGGCCAAGAAGAGCCATGGGCTGAAGTTCTCGAAGGATATGTTGCAGTCGGAAACACAAATGTGGATGACAAAATCCCTGGTCCATGTAGGCCAGAGAAAGCAGAAGAGTGTGAAATTATCATGATGTGTGGTTTACCCGCATGTGGTAAAACTACATTGGCACTAAAGTACGCAGCCGAATATCCACATAAGATGTACAATGTCTTAGGGATTAGCAGTCTGATGAATAAAATCAAGGTAAATAAATCTTAAAATTTACTCAATATCAATTAGATCGTTCATAGTTTACTAAATATTTAATTTTTATCTTAGGAAGTAGATACAACTCAAAAGCAGAATTATCATAGCCGATGGGAAGTGCTTGCGGACAAATGCACTCGTGCATTAAATAAACTGATAGAAGTGGCATCAAGTAGAAGACGCAATTATATACTTGATCAGGTAATGAAATCTACAATTATTTTAACCAAAAGCAAGCATATAGAATTATTATAAAATTACGTATACCATACTTCATACTTAAACTATTTTACACTTTTATAGACAAATGTTTATCCTTCCGCACAAAAACGTAAAATGAAAAATTTTAATGGTTATAATCGAAAAGCCGTTATTGTTGTACCAACGGAAGAAGAGTTCAAATCGCGTATTGCTAAACGCAAAGAGGAAGTGGGCAACGAGGTACCTGATACTGTGCTAATGGAAATGAAAGGTTTGTCAGTTTTCACTTTACTGCCACTCTCTGATAGGCATCATCAAGGTATTATAAATAACTTTGAAATTTTTCAGCAAATTTTACTGCGCCAGTACCTGGAGAATTTTTTGACTCTGTCGATTGGGTTGAACTCAATGAAGAAGATGGTAGAAAGCTTATAGAAAAATATAATAAAGAGGGGAAGGATGCTGGTTTTGGTATACAACCGGTAAACAAGCGACAACGTACCGATAAACCGGATGGCAATAAAGAATTTAGGGATGTGCGTCCTCATCGTGATAATCGAGATACACGAGATCATCGTGATAGAAGAAATAATTGTAAGGCTATTAAATTAAATCCAATTTTGTATTGTATAACATACAATACTGTACTGTAGTTCATATTTTCATGACAAAAAAATGCAACGTACATTGCAGATCCAGACAGAAATCGCAATCCAGCTTGGCGTGGCGGCACAAATATGGGCTGGAGAGATAGACCACAAAGAGGTGGACACAATAGGCATGGCAGTAGCTATGGCCCTCCAATTCCATGGAGAGGAAGAGGTGCACCTATACCACCGTTACACCGTGGCATGGATAGGAGAGGTGGTAGTGGTGATAGAAGGACAAATGATAGAAACCGATCTGGAATGTCCCGACAAAGTGGTTGGGGCCCAATGAGGTACAAAATTCCTTACCTGATTATTTTACTTACTTAATCTGCTCTACAGATGCAAGAATATAGCACGTTTATATAAATTCATTAACATTGATTATATTTATTATCTGTATTAAATTGCTTTCAGCAATTATCAAGGATCACAGCAATCTGGGTGGAGTCAACAGGGTAACTGGTCGAGCGGTCAATCAACAGGAGGTTGGGGACAACAAGGAAACTGGGGACCACAGCAGTGGAGTAATTGGAAAGGTTACGGCCAAGGATCATACAATCAGACAAATTACAGTCAACAGGGCTATGGAAACGGAAATTGGAACAGTTGGAATCAACAGTATTACAATCAGTATTGGAATCAACAGCAACCATCTGGACAGACTACCACAGCTGGAGGCGGCCAAGCTGTAAGCAAACAATAATCCACAATGGTAAATGTTACGAGAGTGGAACAGAAAGTAAGGTATAGATACCTTCAATTTCTCTTGTATATATAGCCCTGAGAAAAATTAACGACTATGATTAGATGTTAGTACTAAGGAGGTAAAGAATGTTGCTCTCCTTCGACAAATTTTTAAGTTTGTAATAAGCAAATGTAAAATGTTCGTAAAAATTGAATTATTTTTATGATATGATTGGATTAAATTTTTCATTGCCACTTTTTTGTTTTGTTTTTTCTTGTAATACATAGTACACGCTTTACCTCGCTTTCTGACTCTTGTCCTTTCAAATCATTTCTAATCGTATTTAAGATATAGGTAGATTATCGAATCCAGCCATCTCTGCTTTCCCATATGTATCCCCATCTTGCATATCAAGTGAAAAAACAACCCACTAAATATATTTTTTACGCCCACGTATGAAGAGGGCACAAGAAATCTTGAGTTGTGGTATCAATTCGCATTGTTATGTATCGAATATTCATGTACGTTATATACGCATTTCGACCTGGGTGAAGTTTTGTTAAGTACAATAATGAGTACCATATTAAACCTGAGATGCTTCCAACGATAATATGACGGAAACGCTTGAGCATAGTACTAAATAGTGGTGTATACGAAAAGTTACGTCCATGTTTTTACAGGAAAGCGCAATGGAAACCGTAACAACTTCATCTATCGATTCAGGAACGCCATATAGTTATCCACAAGAGTGGCAGGGGTATAGCCAGGAATATACTTCTTCTACTCAAAGTGGTGCCACAAACGCTCAACGGTCTCAGCGACACAAGTAGAACAAAACATTATTCCATGCTGAATAGATTCCAGAGAAAAGCGTTCACACTTGTTCTTATGTGTGTTACAATGTACAAGTTCTTTCGGGAATATTACATTGGTAATGACATATATTGTGCTTTTGTAGTTTAAGCAACAATTACCAATTTTAGCCTTTGTTTCACGAAAGCACTTTTACACGCACTATAAACTAAGTTGTTTTGCATTGAAAATGCAGTGGAGCGATGTCTGAATTATTTTGTTTTAGCAAATAACTGATTTTATTACCAAAAGATTGGTCATCAAAAGTAGATTTAACATGACAATTGCATTAATGTCGTACAACTTTCTAATAAGCAAAAGGGGGTAATGTCGTGTAACACGTTTAAACTGTAAGAATAATGAGAGGAAGAATACTACGTATGGGTACATTACATAATTAGAATTAGGGCAAAAATACTCTTAATCGTTGATCACCCTCAGGAGGAATCGTGTATATATGTACAGATCTCAATGAATTATACAGAAAGCTATTGGTAATCTATTTATATATTAAACAGAGTATTGTTGTAGTAAAAATAGTAGCGTTCTGAAAAACGCACGAAGAGAATGTTGTATAACGTTTTGTCTTATCTTTCTATATCACTGACAATGTATAAAAAAAAAATATCGTGTCACGAATAAATTATTCTTGGATTTGTTTCGTACATAGCCATTTTTTATTGCATGCGCAAACCAGAAGGAGCTTGTAATCCGTTAGTCTGCGCTTAACGTTAACTATGCGGGCAAATAAGCATTTCATAGCAACGAGGAGAGCCTTCTCAACGTAATGCCGCTCAACATAAATGCATTTTGTGTTGGTACATATATAGAAATTGATATTCTGTACACATGTGACGTTACGCAAATTGATCTTGAAAAATACCGATCAATGCTTACATTATTTTTTACATAAATCTGCGGAAGGCTGTACATCATTGTACAGCCATAGAAATTGTACATAGAAATTGATATTCTGTACACAAGTGACGTTACGCAAATTGATCTTGAAAAATACCGATCAATACTTACATTATTTTTTACATTAATCTGCAAAAGGCTGTACACCATTGTACAGCACAGCTAACATTTCAAATGCATTTATTACCCAACGTACTTCCTCCACTTTCTACATGCCCTAATTTCTATTCCCCTCCTTGCCCCCCTTTCTTTTTAAAGCTTTGAGCGGTGAATTTTGCATATACAAAAGTACAAATCTAATGAATGAAGTAAACAGATATTACATAAAATTTCACGTTAATGAATAAACGCTTATCGAATTTTACGGACAACCATGAGAAAACTATTCTATACAGTTTACATGCTGATTAACTTTTTACCTCCTTTTTCGTAAAATGTTGCGCATGGAAATTCTGAAATTGCGATATTTCTTTATGTGAATTGGGACAAATAAAATAAAATAAATGTTTAGGTAACGATATCTAGAGATAGCTTTGCTAAGAAACTTAATAAATGAGAAAAAAAAAATATCCAATATTTTCTAAACTCAGATTTTTCCTTATTTTATCATTATCATATTTCGAAGTGTCATTATGTTCACAAAAAGAAGATATTGTATAAAATCGGTCACATGCATTGTGAATAAAAATTTCCATCGATAGAAAAATTAGTCCATACTTTATAAACTTACTTGTTGACAAAAATGTACAAACTTATTCATAAAAATAAAAAATGTCTTCTATTTATTTTGTCCTTCGACTATTTACAACCCACAATATTCGAGTAACATAATAACCCGCTAAAAGAGTCCTGTAACATTATTCAGTCTTTAACGCACGCCTAATATGATGTTATTAATTTTATTAATGTACAGATTAAATGCTTAGACTAATCAAGCTAACCAAGCGAAATACGTGTTGCAATTTATATAATTAAATTTTCAACATGTATTTATGGACTTCAGAAATGAATACAATGATCTGTACAGGTACTACTTATATATCTCAATGCGAATCATCGCAACGGCACGATTTATCATAATAAATGACTTTTTAACATATGACCATACAGGTAATAAAATGATTCATAATTTGTTCTAAGAAGATGTGCTTGACATTATTACACCCTGTGTTTAAAGAAATTTGTATAAAGAAAACAATTAGGATATTTCATATCGCATTTGGGATTATTAACGTTTTCCAATAGAAACGATCCGCGCAGTTATCTGTATGCTTTTAATCAACTTGAGCATGTTATTAAAAGCCCGCACAATGGAAAAAGCTTAACAAACAAGCGTTTAGTAAGTAAATAATCACGCAATTTCACAATTAATCATGTTTAAAACGTAAGACGAAAGATATGTAAGGCAAACGTAAAATTTTTAGAATTAATATTATAGTTCTTTTTTATAGTATAAATCCTAATAGAGTTTATTCATTTTATAAATATAATATAAAACGATACAAATTAAGAATTATTACATAGTTTCTTACATGATTTTGAAAAAGCATTTATATCCTTTGTACGATCAATTAGGAATTAGCAATTAGCAATTAGTAGTAAGGAAAAGAACGCGTATAGCATAAGGTATAACAAATAAATTAAAATAAGTGTTTCAAAATAATTATATGAATAATTTCATATCTCCAATTAATGTCACACTTGTCTGATCAATAATCACTTGCATAATTAAAATCTGCAATCACTGCAATTTCATTCTAGATATATAAGCTTGCTATGTATTAAAACATCTTATGTTTTACTGTCATTAGTCATGTACAATATCAGATTAATTAAATAAAAAGTAAACTTTTACTAAAATTTATATTAAAATTGTATAAATATCATTTGTGTTAATTTAATGATAACCCTATACTGACAAATATCCTTGCACTTAATACTTTCGCCTTACGTCAAGGTAAAACCTTCGTAAAATAAAAATTATCCTGCACATATATATAGAAATAGCATTTAACCCAAATATGACTTATATGTATATATATATAAGAAATATAATTACATGGATTTTAATAATATGTGTATACAATATTCTATACGCGCAATAATAAATATGAAGTCCCGCATACATATATACAATTTTTAAATCATGGTAACAATCAGCAACAGCTGATTGCAATAATTAATATTAATAAATTAAATACATTAATACATTTTTCTAGCAATTTAAGATCTTATATTACATCTAATTCAAATAACACTGGGATTATGAAAAATATAATATTACTTTTGTGCAGTAAAGCATCACACATACTTCAAATTCATTCTCTTGCTCTTTCATACACATCGGATTTATATGTCTAGTTCATACTATATTCTAACTTTCCTGAAATAGTTTATAATTTGTACACTTAATCGCCTTTGACGTAAAAAAAATTTACATGTAATTTTATACAATTTCACAATTTTAATGATAGCAAGGGTAATAATTTGTTATATCCAATTGTACGAGCACATTCTTTTTGGATCTTAAAATTCATTCTTTACAAAGCGACTTACTTTTCACTAGTATTAATCGGCTAAAGAATTACAAATCTTATTCAGTATGCCAAATCAAATACTATAATCAATCAACCACTATATGCTCATTGACACTTTTCTTAGGTATCACTGACGTGTGATCATATTTAAACTGCAAGTTACGTGTATAAGTTTAAGCCAAGCTTATTATAGTTGCAACACTAAATTTTACCAGGTTTATTTTACCTTTGACGGTTATTGCTAAATTGTACTGTCCCTATCAGTGAAAGTACAGACTAAAATACGAAAATGTCATATTGATATAGAAAATTTTCTGTGGTGTCTACTTTTTTGCAGTTTCGTACACGTACACATACTACAGTAAAGGGTATCGATCTGTACAATCTATGCCGAAAAATGTACCCATTATGTTTTCGATATAAATTATATGTATGGACGGGATACATGAAGAAGAAAACGTTCATTTTGAACGTATTCTTCCTAAAAGAACAAAGAAAAGATGTGCTTTTTATCAACAGCAAAACCAAATAAAAAATTGATTAGCTACTTTGACTATTCATTTTACCGTAATATATCGTTCGCGGCTTTCGTTACCTGCATTTTATACAATTATTATCGTTGTGGCATTACCCAATGTCACGGATTTAGCCCGCCTGGCCTTTTACGATTTCGCCTATTTCTTTCTAAAAGAAATGATAAATCCAGTGGATCTTTTTTATTCGGCATTTTTTGCAATAAATTGACCAAGATACCATTCAATCTTCGTCTTTGTTCTTCTCTCTGTAAATCCAAATAATGTTTTTAGCTAAATAGATTCAAAATGAGATAAATATCGGGAAACAGTAATACAATTAGCAATTATACTGATCAATGTGATGTAAATGTACAAACAAATTTTTCTATATATAAAGAATTACCTGAGCGTAAGATGTCAAGGATGACGTAACCGATAAAATTTCATTAGATCGTCGTCTGGTTTTATTCGTCGAAGATTTTTGCTGATACTTGACGTGTGCCTTTGCACTTTCATTTGCATCAGTTTTATGATTGGCGTCAATTTCCTGATTGTTATTCTTCTTTTTATCCTTCCCCATTTTACTCCCTATTTGAATTCCTTCAAGACTGTGTGGCTAATAATGAATAAAATTTACTTTTAGTGTTTTGCATAACAGACACACCGGTGTGTGACAAGAGCACATTACACAGCTTACCAGATAAGTACGATAATGCTTAATGCGCTGAGGGAAAGTTTCAAATGCATAAGGTTTTGTGCAGACTTGATGTCTGGCTCTTGCCACTTTCGTGAAAAGTCGAGCTGCACGATCAACACGATACTCGCAAACATAAGTATGTTCAGGAGTGGAACCCACAGGTCGTCCTTAATTGAGAGTACCACATAATATATGAGCCAACAACAATTAATTAAAAAGTAATTGATTCAATAAAGCAAATGGGATATTATTTATCAAAGTAACATGTTATCTTACCTTTACAATACGTATGCGGGTCGAGAACCCAGCAACGCTCTGCTATCAGGTCGCAAGGTACAGCTTCGTAAAGTGGTGCGCATACAACTTCATTCTCGTAAAACTTTCGAGTTGGTTCATGATATGTTTCGTGCGGCCTCAGATAATGATGACCAAACACAAATCTTTCTCCCCTTATAAATGAAGATAAGTATTAAATGCCGTTCTATGATCAACATATGAGACTATGAAATAATATAATAGATTAATTTAAAGGAATAACATACTCGGAATTTTTCCAGAGCCTCTCAATTCTAAAGATATCCATTTGCTCATAGTCAGGTTTTTGTATTGTTTTATACGTGTGTTTTTCAGGGGTATCCCTCAACACGTAGACCGTGTCTCCCTGGCGAAGCTGTAATTCACCTCTAAGTAATGTTACATAATGTTTTTTCCCTTCTTCTTCCTCATCTCCTTCCAATGGTATTTCGAGATCAACAGGACGCGGGTGACATCTTTCGCATAAGTAAGACTCAATGCTTGTATCAGCTTTAACGCAATCGCAATGCTGCCAGACAAGACAGCGTTCGCACTGTATCATTAGACCTTCGTCTCTGCAAGATAAAATTTAATTTTCTCATTCCATTAAGCTAGTTTGGCATGCAATATAGCACATAAAGTATCTCAAAAAAGTACGTACTGTTAAAGTCAGGTAACTATATCATTGTATTACTCACCTATGCAATCCACAAATGCACCTGATCACATCTTCTTCTCCCGCTGTCGATCCTCGAGGTGGTAAAAATCCTTGAGAAGGTGGAGAACCAACTGCTTCAGTTATAGCGTCCACAAATTCGGTCTTACTGCTCAAATAAAGTTTTCTAAGCCTAGCTGCAGCTATTCCTATTTCCGAGGTTCTGCCAAAATATCTTATATTGTTATCAAAAAGCCTTATCATATCGTGGTCAAAATGTTCAGCAGTCTTGTAGTGCCCAGTCCCTATACATTGATCGATTGTGCTCAAATCTATGGGGTCTGGAAGCTTTTCATAATAATCGGCCAATTTCCTCTTAGGAGGTAGGGATATGAATGGTGTACACAATAATTGTCCATTCTCATCATTTGCTGTGGCAACTACTGTATACAAATCTTTTAGTACCTAAGAAACAAAAAGAAACAGTTTAAGTACACACTTTTATGACAAGCGTGTTAACATACCAATACATTAAGCCAATAAAAGATATAGACATGTGATCCTACCTTAGCTAACTTTGCAGTCTTATGTACTTCTGGATCGTCTTGCGCCTGCGCAAGCCTCCGCGTTCGAACAGTACGCGGATTAGTATTAGTCAAGGCAGTTAATTGAGAAAAAAATGCATCAGATTGGGTTTTCGTGTCTCCAGGAGCCTTTTCCCTTGTGGTGTTCATATTGCCGAATTTCGCCTTGCCATTTTGTAACTGCACCTGATTTATCAGCGACTTAAGCCGCCGGACTTTTTCCAAGTTTCGCAGGAGAAAACAATGATGCTGCTGCGCAAAACATCTCTGTTGGTGTGACATAGGCTTCAATACCGGTGCATGAATCAAGTTTGAATCGCCCATCTTGCGCGATTTACAAATGCCCTTAGAGTTCGTAGATTGCACCGTATTAGATTTTCGTACATTTTTCCGTGGTCTGCCCACTGATCTTCTTTCAGTAGTTTCGACTTGGGCGGGAACTGAAGCGATGCTTCTTGCAACCCTTTGACTCTTCCCCCCTGATTAAAATATTAAATAAGGCAGATTTAAAACAAATCCTACTGTACATAATAAATTCATTTTGTCGTATTTTCCATACACACACAATCAAGATATGCAGGGTGAATAAAAAATACTGGAACAAATTTTGGAGGCAGAGTTGTGTTTGAGTGTGAAAACAGATGAAGACCACTTTGTACATTTTCTGAATCGACATGTGTATTGTATATGTATTTTATCAGACACTTTCTACTTGAATATCTCATAAATCAGGTATTTCCTGACATTTTGTTCCTGTTTTGATGTAAAATACTCGCCCCCAAAATTGTTACTATTATTTTTGATTTATCCTGTAGATTCAGAATTAGTATGTTCATTACCTATTACACCTCTGCAAGCATTACTGCCACATCTACATTGTTGTCCCTCGGATGGGTTGAAGAGTGCGAAATTATAATCATATGTTAACTCTTCTCCTGGTTTAATGTCTCTCGACGCAAATAGTGCCATACGCGGGAGTCCGTGTACGCTCCACTTCTGCATTTCACAGTTAGGTTCGCAAGAGTGATTCACAAATCTTCCATCACCTCCCATACGATGACCATCGATCACTAAACCTCCGTCCAAGTGCAAACAGTAATGATGTGTATCATTTGCGTATCTGAAAATATAGATGTTTAGTTGTACTTCTTATCTTTATAAAGCGCAGGTCAATATGATAATTGACTTTACCTAGTAGCCATCCTCGATTTAAATTCTCTTTCGGATACAACTTCTCCTACATATTCCAAAATGAAATCGCCTGATTTGATTGATTGCTGCGTCCTCACTCCCCAGCCTTTATCCTCTGTCATGAATTTTTGCAAGCCAGGGGCCCATTCGTGTTTTTGAATTTTTTGATTTTCGCACTTCTCACCACATGGACAAAGTTGTGGAGAACATTCGCTAAACACCATACGATTAATACAATCATCGCCACATCCACTTTCTGGCTTACATTCGCAGGCTTGAGCTTCATATAAGGTGGTTGGTTTAACATCGTAATATATATTTGTTCTGATTTTCCTGCAGTACAATGTAATATTATGCAATTATAAATATTTGTTGAATATAATATTATAAATGTTTAAGATAAACATAATATGTTATATTTAATACTGTAATAAGAATAATCTCTGCTTACTTGTAGTTCCAAGATGGTACCAAATCCCTTCCAGGCAGTCTTGAATGAGCATGAAGCCACCACAAATCATACGACAATTGAAATGGTACTTTTCGTTGACGCAAAAATTTTCCGCATTGGTACGAGGCAGATAACAATGCAGATGCAGAATCTGCACTTTCACAAATCATTTTGCTTTTTGCAACACTACCATCCGTATGAGAAACCTTCTTGGCCTCATAATCTTTGTTGTAATCGACAAAAACACCAGCTTGCAAATAACGTTTCTTCCATCTGGATTGTTTCTTTCTAGTATGAGATGAGGCCAAGCTTTTACCAATTTCAGGATCTTCATTAGGTAACTCATTGCTCTGTACAGCATCGCTTTCAGTATCGTAACCACCGCTTCGTAGCCTTTTTATATTCCTTGGACTCAAATTGCAAGGACTTGCAGAACCTCTTCTCCTTTTATGATTATTGTTAAAACACCCAGAGAGCTCCATTTTTATATTTGACTGTGAGTTAGCCTGTTCTAGCTTCCTTAAATTTTCTTCGTTTAGTTCTGCTACACGTTGAGTTTGATTATGTCTCTCAAGAGTTTCTTCTAAAGGAGCACTTTCATCATATATTCTCGAATCTTGTAACTTCTCGAATTTAACAGGATATAGTCTGCTCGCTGCGCTATTGTCGGATTCTACTAGATCTTTCCGAACTCTTAACTGACCAGGACAAGTATCAGAGACTTCATCTGAATGACGCGCAGAATTTGAATCTTCGAAGCTCTTTGACTCTGCTGAACTTTGTTCCATATTACTGTTACATTTAGGACTAAATTCGCTCAATGTAGGCAGAACATCAGGTAAATCATTATTCAGCACAACTGTTTTATTATCAATCGTGGAATCATTGATATCACTCTCTATAAAATTTTGACTCTTACAAAGTCCAGCACCAGATGCTGGTGTTTTTGTTGTATCGCCTGTTCCTGCAGCGTTCAATGACCTCCTTTTTTTTTTCTTCAGAGTTGGAAACCCTGTACGATTAATAGCCTTTCTTCTTCTCATTTTTTTCTTTGTTAGGATAAGCGCTGCAGCAGGATTTACTGGATTTGGAACATTTAAAACTATGCTGTTGTGCGTAACTTTGCTTTCTAGAGGAGTTTCACTCTCATTGCATCCTCCTGCTATGTGCATTTCAGAATCAACCTTTATATTCTTATCCACACGTATATGCTCCATTGAAGTATCAGTCTTTTCAATTTTCTCTATTTGATTTTTATCCGTTTTTAATGACTTCTCTGCTGCCACTTTCTCAGACTTGCTAGGTTTCTCAACATGATTTTTTGCAGATTTTTCATTAAGATTTTTCTCTGCTTTTTCCAAAGCAATATGGCCTTCTGACGATAGCTTTGTAACCGTAACTCGGAGATCCTTAACAATTTTCTTCTTCCTACGCGGTTGAGTTTCTAGTTGATTTAAAGGTTTGTCTTCCAATTCAGTGGCATTAGCTCCTTGTTTTTCAGATGTTGCATTATCTGTGTCCCTATGTCTCTTTTTGGGAGTTATCAGCGCTGCATCTTCATTCAACGAACATGTTGAACTCCCACCATATCTTGTTATTGCAGCTTCTATAGCTTCTTCTATGTGACTTTCGGTAGAATTAGATTCATTAGCATTAGCATCTGTACAACTACCATTCGAACTCTGAGAACTGTGCGGACTGGAAACGTGATAGTGTCTTTTCTTTAACGGTAGTCTCTGTTCATTGGGGTTTGAATTCACGTTTGTGTTAGGGCTACTTTTTAAATCAGTACCCGCAAGCACCTTCTCTTTCTTTAAACGCCTCTTCAACTTCTGATCTTCGTTTGAGCTAATATCACCTTTCCGCTTCTTCGTAAGCTTCTTTACTCTGAAGATCTGTGGTAAATCAGAATAACCACAGCTGTTATTATTCCTTCCTAAAGTGCAACATTTAGAAAACTCTTCAATTAATTTTTCCAACTCCTGTATTATACAGGGGTCAATTCGTATGGGATTCTTAGGTGGCACTAACAAACGCCGTCGATGCTTATGATGATGATGCTTATGGCAATGATTGTGTATAGGTTGTGTTGCTTTGTCACATTTATTAGACACAGTTTCGACTTCTTCTGATTTTAATACCTCGTCAATCGGTAATGATATTAGAGTTTGTACACCAACTCCATTGGTTTCGAAACCAGGCACCGATTTTTTGCTGTTTTTATTTTCTTTCAAAACGCGACGTGTAGCCGGTGGAACAGATTTTTTCGCGGAGTTTTGCTTTTTAGATAACACGGACGAATTGTTTCTGTTTTCCTTCAAACTTCTCTTATTGGAATTAACAACTTTTTGTTCGCTTAATGTTTGATCGCTCGATGGTAATTTTTGGCGAGTTAACGGAGTTGATATTTTATTAGGCATACCCGGTTTGTCCTTTTTCAATTTTTTGCACGTTCGACCATCGCATTGCGTCCCGTCCTTTACAAATTTAGTCGTCATAGATCTATTTAGGCACTTTACTCGCGTTGGTGAACTTCTTCCATTTCTCTTAATCATGCTCTCCTGTGAAACTTTTGAAACATTGTACCGTGTTTTTTGGTAAGAACTCGCCTTATCTCTGATTCTTTTACTGAGCAAGGTTTGCTTGTCTGCCTGAGACGTATTTGCTTTGTGCTTTAATGATTTTGTTTTGCTGCGCTTTCCAAGAGGGACATCTTCTTTCGGGACTTTCTGCGATATTGGGGTTTCCTTTCTTTCGCCTTTCTCAATTCTTTCAATTTTTTCTGCAATTTCTGGCTTAAGCCTGGGCCTACCAGGCCCTCGAGGTTGCGTAGATACAATCTTTGCAGGTCTACCAGGTTTACGCTTGGGAGGATATAAAACACGGTCAACATTGACAGCAGGTTTTGGAACTAATGACTGTATTGGTGATTGTGTCGGGGCAGGTGGGCTTACAGGACTAACTGCTAAATGTAGAGGACTGTTGTCCACCGACTGGATTCCCGAATCTGGTGATACGTTTGATACACAAGGATACTCCGTATCATTACCCTTCTTTCCTACTTTACTTCGCCGCTTCCGCGGTTCTGATAATAAAGCTGTTTTTTCGACAAATTGCTGTAACAATGTCGAGCTATACACAGGTACTGGATTCTGATCAGCGTTTTCGCTTGTATCCGAATCAGCTCCAAGCGACATACGCTCAATGGCTTTAGATACCAATCGACCACTTTCTGAATCTTCAAATCCATCGAAGGGAGCATCCTCTTGGTCCTGATCAGGTAAGATTGCGGCCAAATCCTCTTGATTAATTTCCTGAAGAGGTTGATGTTGCTGCTGCTGTTGAGGTTGACTTTGCTGTGACTGCTGCTGTTGTTGCATATGTTGGGCAGGCGATCGGCTTCTCGATGAATCTGAATCATCGCTACTACATTCTGAAGACTAGTGAAAAGAAATCAAGGTCAGTAGCAGTTCTTCCAAACGTACATTTATAACACAATCTATGATTAGGTTATTACTTAATGTTTCGTTGATATCATACTTAAAGTTAGCTAATCATAAAAAAAAGATGTTAGGTATGCATATATTTCGTATTTGTACATTTCTATAGAACAAAAAAAATATAAACAAACTAACGAATCATTCCTTATACTTATGAAGGGACGTTTCAGATTATTTATACTTAATTAACTTAACACATTCTTTACCTTTGTACCACAATTATTCTTAAGTTTTTTTGACACGTTCCTTCTATTCTTTTCGCACTTTGTTTTATCCACATCCTCCTTTTTTGGTCCTTTCATAGTGATTTTTAATTTAAGCGCTCCCTACACAAAATTATAATAACCACAGAAAATCAATATTGGAAAATATTCAAAAGCTTCCAAGAGGATGAAAAAACTGCATAGTTTCAATCCTACTTTAATATATAAATGTTTCTGGTATATAAGCACAACAAAATAGCAAACTTCGGTGGCTACTGGAAAGCAATGGAACTATAATCTTTGTATACATACGGGTTCGAAATTTGTTTCCTGAATGGAAAACGTTTGTTCACTGTGTTCAGATGTACAGTCCGAATTAGATCCTGTATCTTCGCCTTCTTCCTCTTCACCACTACTTTCGTCGTCTGATTCTGAATTTGTATCCGAATAAGAACAGCTTCCTTCTGTGCCCCCAGAAGTTTCGTCGTCTGAATCAGAATCTTCTTCAGAGTCCACTGAATCTGTTCCTTGAATATAGCAAGCGTATGTATTATATATTCACCACTTGCAATATACAAATGCTTCATCTATCTCTTGTTATACTTTAGGAAAGATTACAACAGATCGAGTCGACAGATTAGAAAACTATATTCACCATTAAGTTCCGTAGCAGGGTCCCAGCTACCTCCACCCTTTATAGCATCCATATCAACGGTCGAAGGGAGCTCCCTTTCCTGCTCCCCATCGTTTTCTCCCCAATTCCAATTTTGTAATTCTAACTCTGAGGGATGATGAATAACGGCGCTCCATCCTGAATCACCAGACATTTTTCGGCTTATCTAACATCCAGCAGGATCGAGTAGAATACCATTCCTTATACTTTCGTTCATTCATTAATCACTGTTACAATCCCAAAAAGCACATTTTTCGTTATATGCTTTATCGTCATTTATTCGAGTCACACGTCTCGAAGGATCAGAAAGTTCATTTAATGATCGTCGCCAAAGTTGTCTCCATGGTAGAAAAATGGTAAACAGTTATATTCGGCTCATATCCGCACCGCTAAAAGAAGGCATATACCATGCATAAGCAATGTAAGTAACAATGCTCCAAAATAGCAATACAGTTAGATTTAAAATGTACACACGTCTGGTACGACAATTTACAAAGTTTATGGTAAGCCTAATTAGAAACATAAGCAAGTAGAGAGTATGAGTGTACATCTGAATGACGCGATCTATCACTTTTATAACATACATATGTTATAATTATAATATAATAACATTATACGACGTTACTCGTGGACAAATATCTTAATGTCAGAAAGAAAATAATATCAATTACCAGCACCATTCCATTACAGATATAATAAAAACGTGAGGCATGTGTTATATCGGTATGTGCGCGAGATAGGACGATATGACGACGGGTACATTCGTATGTCGGAATAAACGTGTTTTCCCAGTATCGTTAGCCTCGTGCCTTCTACCTGGCCGCAACGAATGTCAGTTCCGTTTGAAACCCGCGATCAACACAGGATACGCTTAAAACTACTCCAAATGGACAGCTGTTTCTTCCTTAAATGCGCCAGGTGCGTCGGTAAATTTGGCGCGAAATAATTCTTCCTCGGTGACACCAGTTATTAGCCGCTCACGCACTCCGCGATCATAGCGATTACACGATACATGAGATATGTCTTTGATCCTGCCTAGTAAAAGCGTCTTCGTTCGGCGACGAAGAGAATTAGAAAGTTTGCTGTTTACGTCCCGATCCGGGGGCACAAAATGGCGTTTCTCGACGACGTCCGTTTTGCGGAGAAATCGGATCATTCAATTTGAACGCATTATGGGCGATGAAATTAAGCACAACGTCGGATTCTCGATCCGCTCGTACACACCATTCGCGGCCGTGCTTGTGAATTCTTAAAATAGCGACAAAATTCACATTATATTCCGGAAAGCACCGTAAGTACGCGTACCTTGACCAGTGCGTTACTGACACCCCGTCACGGCAGATGCTAGAAACATTTCCCAATAATACTATCGGTAAAGTAAATGCGGTGCAATTAATTAGATCGATCTTAGATCCTTTCATCGAGGAATCATAAAAAAGCCTACGCGATATCTATGTCGCATCTTGATACCGAAATATATCGAAAGCAAAGATTTTGTTCGGACAAATCGACTTTTGCGCGTGTCAGGATCTCGAGACCGGATAAAATAAATCCTACGATCATTATCAAAACGATCTTAAAAAAGACCGAGTACGTAAAAATACACATAAAATCGGCTTTGTACGAGACTTAGTCGGTATTCTCGTCTGAATTTAAATCGACCAGAAGCATGGAAGTGTGCTCGATGAAAATAATCACATTACGCCCATCGCCTCTCATCGAGTCTTCCCTCTACGTTAAAGCGCGTGCATAGGGGCCGAGGGTGGTAGGAGTATGAATCCAAAGTCGGCAATATGGCCGGCCAGATGTACAGTAGCAGGGTGTCACAGTGGTGTTAGTGTCGTGCGTTATTTATGTCGAACTACCGAAAGTCCTGTCCGAATCTCGCGTGTTTTCATGGGATCGGTGATATACTGTGCAGGAGCAGAAATACAGCTTGCATGAGGGCATAGCACGCGCTTCCTAGTCAGACAAACATGAAGTAAGTATTGCTTACACGACCACGTATAATCCAGCTCAAGTCAGTGGACCGACCACGGCTTCTTTTTGTCCTTTTCGACCATTGTTTATGCTCGAGGGTAATGCAGTGACTGCGCTCAGCGAAGGTTTTGCTGTCATTATCGAAGGCCCGAGCGGTATGGCATTGTGACGTTTCCCGAAATTCGTGAATACTCCCTGCGGGTGATCCTCGAAAAAGGGGTCCACCTACGGGATAAGTTTTTTGGGGGGTAGGGTCGGTAACGATTATGCCCGGAGCAAAAGTTCCCCGATACGTCGAAACCGGACGGCTGTATCAGCTGCTCGGCTAAAGTCTCTTCGGGTTTGCACGGCTATATACGCGCGTGTGCATTTTATTCATTGTCAGTCACCACTTTCCCCGTCGTTTACCCACGTCGCCCGGATTGTCAATCGACGTCGGTGACCGACCAATCTGTAACAGCACATGACCCGGTCAGCATATTAGGGGGCGGCTTTGGAAACGTACGATTTTTTTACGTGCCAGAAACACCGACTAGGTGTTATTAATCTCGCGGGGAGTCATGGTATATATACGTGCCTTTACGTGCACGGAAACCCGCGCGGGCACACGCGCGCATCGCGACGTCGTCTCTCAATGGTTTTCTACGCTCGGTGAGATCTCCCTGCTCCAATTTTTCGCTCGTCGGTACCCTCTTTTAAACCCCCTGCCCTCGCAACTTCGTCCACCCTCTCTTAACTACGTCGATTCTACTGAAGCGCACACGTCACAACGAAGTTCTAAGAAATGTACTCAAACAAAACGCCATTTAATTTGAAGTATCATGGAATATTCCCGTAGTTTAAATAAAAATGAGGAAAGAATCGTGAAGAGATTAAGCGTGCACCCCTTTTCCGTTAATTCTGTGCGCACTCCTTTCTATATTCTCTCTTTCTCCCCATAGTGCTCTTGCTAGTTCCTTTTTGCTCGATCGTGACTTATTAATTTCTCGATTTCCAGCACTACTTTGAGATTAAGAATTTTTATAAGTTCGCTCAAGCGAGAAGGAAAGAATCTTTCCAGTACAGGTTGGGAATTAGATTACAGGCTAGGCGTGGAACGGAACGAAATGACGTTTGGTTTAACAGGTTAGCGCGGTGATATATCGCATAAAAATCGTTGGCAATTTATTACGCGTTCCGATATCAGGTAATGTTAGAAATGCACGTTCTTTTTTCTCGGTTTTTTTTTCCAACGTGAAAAAACGTTCGATAAGAGTGCCTTTATCCGGGGCGATTACTCGCCGATGATTCATGCTTCGCAGGCTGATATTCGGCCTTTACACCTATACCTCCAATATTTACGGACGGTACCAGGGAGGTTTATCGACCACGTTTCCTTCTTACTTCAACGATCCTAGGGCACGTTTCTTCCACGCAGTACGCTTTAAAGGCCCGGTGCGTCCTGCCTGCAGCAACATTATGTATTGCGTTACGCATCGTACGCCTTTTTAGCGCGAGGAGCCTTCCAGGTCATGGACCTGAAACAAAAGAACGACTTGGCTCGAACTCCAAAATCGTATCGTGAATACGCGATGTACTCATAGCCGACGATTCGATCGTTTAGCGCACCATTTCCCCTTGACCGTGAAAAATCTTCCATTCGAGCAAACCCGATCCTGGAAAACTGACCAGATGTAAAGTAACACCGAGACGTATGTATAGGATGATGTCCGTGCATCGCACAGCGCAACAAGAAAAGGTAACTATATAGCCCCTCAGTCGCCATTCGCGTCGCCGCACCGAATCAGGTGGCCACCGAGTATCGTACCTCGAGTGCAAAGGGTTAAAGTGCAGGGACACGGACGCACCGCGTGCACCCACTCCACGGTTGGTGAAGGACCGCTCATCTTCTTTGTGAATGGGCATTGCGAAGCTCGCGATTCGCTGCACTGGTCCTGTGAGTGCGAATAAGACGAGCACGCTCGTATTGTCAATCTTGCCGATCTCTTCTCGATATCTGCACGGTGGATACTCGCGTCTTTCACCTGGTCGAAGAAAGATCCCTCCCGCGCCTAGAATTTCGGCCCGCATCGGATAAACCTTTTTTTTTTCTTCGTGCTATATCTTTTTCCTCGCGCCAGCAGCGTATCGCCGTTGTATACACAAAGGACGATGCGCGATAACGCACCATGCCGTACGAAACGACGATAAAGCGATATCGTCGGGGTTAGGAGGGAGGAAGGGCGGAGGGACAGGAGGGGACGACAGGTATCCCACGTAAGAAAGACCACTTTCAAGCGCTCAAATATCACTGGACGGGATACATTTACTTATCCAATTAACGCCAGCGCACACCTACCATATGTCGCCTTTAACGATTTTGCCAATAGCTTCGTGGCGAAGCCGTATCCTTTATCCTGGACATCGGACGATATCCCGATCCCGGCGAGTTTACGAATATGGAGAACTCAATTTTCTCCGTGAATTTTCATTGTAAATCGAGAATCCAGATTTACTTGGTACGGGTACTTCTGTCTACCGTTCCCAGTCGTGATGCACAATTAATGCAGTACAGTGTATTAATGTGTAATTACGGTTATCTTTATAACATTTACAAGGCTTTCAAGCCTTTGGTCACAAATCCGTGAACGAATAATCGTGAAATTTAAATGGAATTACCATTAGCACGTACGAAGGGCAATCTTTTGCGACCGTTCCTCGTGTATTTTTATAAATACATACTGGTTAAGGAATTCAGGTGCGGTTTACATAGGTCGTAGCTTGAAATCCGGCCTTTTAAACACGCAAAAAGATTACGCGCGTTAAACACGAATTTTTAGTCGGATGTCGTGGTATCGTTATCGCTGAATGCGGTGTGTCCGACATGTACGCCGGTGAAGGAAGGAAATTTCAGTATCTTACCATATCCTATTTGATTCTGATATCATCGACGTAAAGTCCCGTCGGGCCGTATTGATATCGACCGTAACACCTCCCCCTCATCCAAGAACGTTTGCAAACCTCGCATAGATCGTTCCTGAAAAATGATTCATCCAGAAACGTGCGATGCCTGAATCATCTGTAACATCCGGGCAATACATTCGATACAGAACGGAGGCCGCATGGGATAATGAATTAGAACGATACGGAAAATATAGCGTTGCGCATCCGTTATGTTAGTTTCCTCGCTCGAGGGATCCCGCGTGATTTAAATTCTCTCACGCTTGGCAGCGATCAAACCCTCCATCGTCGATGTAAATACCCTCTACGATGCACCGATGACCAACTCCTTTATCCACGTTAATGACTACCCATTTTTTGAACCTTCTTTTAGCGAAGTGAGCATATCATCCGCCCGTGCATCGGTGATGGTGTACGACGACGTGAATAAAAAATGGATACCGAGCGGCACCTCCTCGGGCTTGTCGAAAGTCCAATTGTATCATCATCAGGTGAACAATACGTTTCGCGTTGTCGGGAGGAAGCTCCAGGATCACGAGATCGTTATCAACTGCGCGATTCTGAAAGGACTGAAGTACAATCAAGCGACATTCACGTTTCACCAATGGAGGGACAACAAACAGGTGTACGGCCTCAATTTTTCTAGCAAAGAGGACGCCGATGCCTTTGCAAGGGCAATGCTGCAAGCGCTGGACGTAAGTAATAACGCGAGCGGCGCTTTTCTGTTTCTCAAATCCTTTAATCTTTAGAGGTGCATCAAAACATCGATATTCCATCTGGTTTAACGCTTCAACGCGTCGCGTAAGCGTGCGGATGAATGATTATTATGCGTGTAGCGAAAGAACCAACATTTTTGTACAGCTACTTTTAGGATTAAGCGTTATTATGTGCGCTGCGCTAAGCGTCCTTGAGTTTTAACTTAATTCCTTGCGGTTCGAAAAAAGGTAATCTGTTTCGCGCTAGGCAGCTTAGATCGCAGCTTATATTCAAGCTCGTATTTCAAAATGTATCATCAGCGATCAAAAGAATTTTTTAAGGGCGTTTCTCCGTCAGCTATAAATAGAAAAGCAGCCGATAGTTTATTTAATGGAAAAGAAATTGGTATAGAATTGTGTCCGATATAAGACAATAAAGGGTTTAAGTGTAAACTACTTGTTATTCTGATATACACCGTGACGACATGCAGCTTCACGGAAAACTGTGATCTTTCTTTTCCGCCTTTAACAATCGGCTCAAGGAAACACGTGCGATAAATGGACGTATCTGTTATTCGCTTAATTTCTTACAAGGAAACATTGGTGCACCTTTGTACAATCGCCGATGTGCAAAAAAAAGTCGTTGAGAGATCGTAATGAAGAAACACGATATTCGGGATAATTGGATTCATTAAACTATCATTGGTCGCTAATTGTCCATTTTTTTGCGTAGGTGCTGAGCAATGGAAGTAACATATCAAGAAGTCTGGCACCGGCTGTCGCGCCAAACACACAACAGCAGCCTGCCTTTCAACAGCAACAACAGCAACAGCAGCAGCAGCAACAACAACAGCAGCAGCAACAACCACAGCAGCAGCAGGCGAATCCGCAGTACGACGAGGATATGGGATACAGGTTGCGTTTTTTATACATATCCTCCGTACTTTACTCGTCCCTGTCTCGCACCTATGAACAGATTCGACAAATATCTGTGTTTCATGTTTACTCTGGGCACCCTCCCAGACCTTTTCCACCTACCTCTTGGTGCTCCGTTTTATCGTTCGGTATTTACGCACCACCAAGTAGATAATGTACTCTTCCTAACTCGAAGTATCAGCAGCGCATTTCTAAAACCTACCCCCGCACGATCGGGTGTTTGTGGCTCTGAATAATCACAAATTTTTGGCAATAACTCTGGCAATGTCACGAATAACATGAGAATGGCGCATCGTTACGAAATTGGGGTCGTACAAAAGTCGATTTGCTCGTGAGCCTTGTTACCAAAACTCTCCGGCTATAGCTGGCGGAAATGAAAAACACGCTCCAAATTACGTTAGGGGGAAAAAGAGAAAAGAGAAATTGGCCCTTGGTGCCGTATCCTCGAGAGTTTTTCTTTTCGTCGACATCGATTGTACTGCACGATTCGGATGTTGATTTTTCCCAAACCTCCGGTCACCGTCTCGCTTGCCAAATGCCGAAGACACCAATTCACGCGCGTATATACGTATGCGGGCACATACATACGTATATACATACGCACACGATGGCGTTACTTGGCGCTCTTATCCAAAGTGAGTCTCAGATGTGTCTGTGCTGGGTGGTTGCAGTCAAGGGCAAAGTGCACGGGTGTCATTGTCTCTGGGACATCTTCCTGCCGGGGGCCAGACGGCTCTCTCGGTAGAGTCACCAACCCCAACTCTCGGTCATCGTACAACAGTTAGTAGCACCGCCACCACCGTTATTCAGGTGGGCTGTTTGCGTGGCTCACCGGCTGAAGGAAACACGAGGTGATCTTGCGGTTCTTAAATGTCGATTGTTTCTACTTACCGATTCGCATTAACGTTTCACTATGGTCTCGATAACGTCTCTGCCGAGGGTTAACTCCATCCTGTCGTTGTAGTTTACACGCTGTGTCACTCAGACCTATCTTCTTCCTATCCCTAGGAACTCTTTTCGAAATTTTCGGTTATAACGTTCTCCACGCGGGCAAACTTTTCTTTACGAGGTATTTCCAGTTGACTAACATTTATTTCCAATAGAGAAAATTACTCGCAAGCGAGATACCTTTCGCATTCGGCATCTCTGATATAACCCGATCCGAGAAAATGCTTGTGCTTGGATTATGCTAGTAAAGTAAATAACCATTCTTATTTGCATCAAAGCTCTGACTAAAAAACGAATATCTGGCCCCGTGCATACGGAGGGGAGTGATTGCACAGTGATGTCTTGGGTAGTCACCTGCATCTCCACTGTATTTTGCTTTTCCGTTAAGTCTTTTTACCTTTAATCGAATCTCTCTGCCCTGCGATTCGCGGATTAGCTAGAGCAAGACTATAAGCCAATGAATGACGAATGTGTCTATGTATCCCTTGTAATATATACAATTACCATTTAACGATCGTAGCTGTAATCCTATGTGCAATGGGGGTAAGTACCATCTATATGTGCCTAGTTTGAGATAAAATTAATAGAACCTTTACATGCATTGGAGCACAGTTTATTAGTATAGTCTAGTTTTATGTTATATGTTATTAGTTATTGCAAGCCGTTATCTTGAAATGTGAGCCGAGATCGCCGACATTTTCACTGTGGCGTATTTTACATCCACGAGTACTGGTTGACAATCGAACACCGTTCAACAAACCATCAATGTTAATGTAGAATATTATAATACAGGGAAAGCATACGACGCAGTATTCATTCAAAGCTACTCCATGTTTACATCTTTTGTACGTCGTTACGGTGATTAATACGATCACCCCATAAGCTACCCATGCGCGATAATTAAACATAATATGCGTCTAGCAGATCGATCAACTCTGTATTAGTCAGAAGCATCCTATAATAGCAAATATCCGCCGACTCGAATAACAACGTCTTTTCTTGTATAGAACCATGACGAGAGAAGACGTAGCGATTATACAAGAACGAAGAATGTCGCAACAAAGTCAAGGTAAGACGATTTACTTCAACGAGAAATCGAGAAAAGGACCTCGCCCCGCTCAATAAAGATCACGGTTTCCGCTTTCCATTATTCAACCCCATCCAACCCTTAATGCTTCAGCGGCCAACAGTCCTAGCGCCATATCCCCGAGCTGCCCGCCCGTTGGACCGCAGCAGCAACAGCAACAGCCTCAGCAGCCGGCGCAACAGCAGCAGCAACAACAGCAACCACCTCCATCCGGTCATCACAGAACTTCCTCCGCTCCGCCAGCTCCTCAACCGCCGCAGCAGCAGACCTCGATACAGGCATTGCAGCCAGCTGGTACAATGCCTCCGAACGTTCCCCAATTGTCAACCGGCGTAGCTCCTCCTGCGCCGCCACCTCAGCCCCCTATGGCGCCAACCGCGCCGCCCTGTCCTCCGGCGATGATGAACTTTAGCGCGCCCGTACCGCCACCGCCAATGATGATCAACCAGTACGCACAATCGCCATCGAGCCAGTCGAGCCTGCAAAATCAATCCCAGTCCGTCTACGGTACCAATTCGGGGAACCAGTACGGTGCTGCGCCGAATAACTCTCAGTACGCGACCGCCGCCGTCGTCGGCGGACAAAATCAGAATAATTTTTACGGAACCAATGGCCAAACGGGCGGCACTTATCCCGGCGCCATGCAGGGCGGACCTACCGGTCAGTACGGTACGGTGGCCAACAATCAGAACTCCCAGTACGGCGGCGGTGGCGGTGGTAGCCAGTATGGAAGTAGCGGTTCGATAGGTCAATACGCTGCCGGTACACCACCGGTAAGCCAATACGCGGTTGCTCAACAGAGCCAGCCTCAGTACGGTGTGATATCTCAGGCGCAGGCACAGTACGGTACAGGCCAGGTGCAGCCGGCCCCGAGTCTCACGAATCCGTACGGGACCCCGTCGAATTCGGTGAATCAGTATAACAGTGGTGGCCACCACGCGGCCAGTGCTAATGTTTATGCTCCCGTTGGCAGCGGGGGTCCACAACCGCCACCTATGATACCACCGCCGACTGGCCCTGCCGCCCCACCTCCACCTCCACCCCCGCCCGCACCCAATGCAAACAGCGCCAACGTCATCAATCCTATCACCAGTTCGTCCAGCAGCACTTCTAACGATCCCCCGCCCGACACTAATTCGTTAGCTGCCGCGCTTCAGGCAGCCCGCCTTAAGAAAAAGCAGGTCAGTTTGCGATATTGCTTGCATTACATTTTTTTCACCCCCTCTTACATCCTTTTTATCTTTCTATTAAATAATTCGAATCTACGTACTGATGGGCTTTAATTTGACATCAGTCGCAGCCGGTCGAAAATAGCGGTTCAAGTACCAGCAGCAGCGGAAGCGGTGGAGGTAGCGGAAATTATGGCACGTTAGGAAGAGGCGGGGGTGGCGGCATGGCCTCTATGATGGACGAAATGGCCAAAACATTGGCGCGCAGACGTGCCGCGGTTGAGAAGAAGCAACCTGAACAGCTACCGGTTCGTTTGTGTTTTTTGATAATAATCAGCGCCGACGAAGTGGACCCGGGCTATTTCCATCGGCGATCGGCTAACTGTAATAAAGTATCGTGTTGCTTTTAGGAGCCAGACAGTTCTCCCGACAAAAAGTCCTGGGATAAGAACAACTCGAATAACAAATTCTCCAATGGCGCGGAATCGCCTAAATCGGTCCGCAAGAGATTCGGTTCCGCCTCCGAGGATACTCTCCTTAAAGTCAACGGAGTTAATGACGGGGCGTCCTTCACCGTGCAAGAGATGGACGCGTTTAAAGCTGAAATAATCAAGGAAGTGCGCAAGGAATTTCAAAAGATGAAACAGGAAATAGTAGACGGTGCGTGGCTCTGGTCGATCATTTTCGTGCGCACTTAAGATAGATCCATTTTTTGTCAATAATTATTCCTTGTTCCACTTGCAGCTGTGAGAGCAGAATTGAGTAGAAGATAAAGATGAGGGGACCACTCCCGAATATGAAAAAGACATTTGCATAGGTAGACCGATCGAACCATCATCGATACTCACATGCACGTTTTTATTACATATTTACGAGAATGCAGTGCAGTTATACCCATGTATATCGGACATTTGTGTGTAAGTACGCTAAACTAGTTTAGAGTTTCAAGTGATCATGCCCTTTTGTTACCTGCTATACAAGTGGTAAATTATGAAACTTTGGATCAACTGAGTTCTAAGTCTGCCAACTTGACGCACAAAAGAAACCTCAATTTTTTACGTCCGCGGAGGCATGTTACTCTATTGTGGGTCTATACAATTTTACATTTTACGAAGGTATTATCGAACAAAAAGTGTTAATTATGAATCATAGGTCGGATAGTGTTTTGCACAATGAGTTACACCGGTGTACGCGTGTAAGATCGACTAATGAATTGCAATAATTATTATAATAAATATACTTTGCATAAGAACTGAGCCAAATTGGTTTTATCGAATGCGTCTCCAATTTATACACGCACAAAGGAAGTTCACTGTGTACATAAAGAAGCTCGATTGATCCAACCAGACATGTTGGGTAATTTTTTCATTTCACATCCTTGAGCAGGAAAGTCAGTTCCACGCCTATGTATTCGTATATTAAGATATCCGTTGCAACATAACTGTACAAGATGTATGTGTGATTAACGATGCATCATGCTTTACGTTTGATCATTTCTTGTCAACTAATTTACAATTAAGTAATAACTTTGCTTACTACTCACCCGCCGAGAGTCTAACGTTACTTATACTGTAGTCAGAATGCGAATGGCGTAAATGTATGAAGAAGTATACATTCCGTAATAGAGTTTACCCTCGGTTTTGAAAGTATAGCAGGTTTGTTGAAAAATTCAAGTTTACATCGACGCGTCGAAAATGCTTTGTTTCGACTTGAATTTACCGTACTGACGAATTACCGGATAGGTCCTTAAGCGTACGAGTTTACTATGCTTTTATATTTTTTAAGAAATTTTTATATTTCATCGTGTCCTTTTCGGCGATCGTCACGTGATACCACGCGCATTTAACGTAACCAGGAAAGGCATTAATTAATGGCTGTTGCCGCATGTTCCCCATATTATCGACGAATCCACTGGATATTAGCGATTTTTTCTACTTTCGATACTCCTAATTTGGATAGGCCGCATGTCTCGCATACAATTTTTTATATACGTATTCGTATTTACAAGCTTCGTAATAAATAAAATTGCACATGCGTTAAACTTGAAACAGTGATTATTTTTCGCTTTAGCGTCCTAGTACAATATTAGTTTCGCCTCGTACAATCGCTTATGTCCTTTATGCGGAGAAATTATAAACGGAGGTATCTGTTAAAAAAAAAAAAGGAGCAAAAAATGAAAAAGAATCTCAGACGTTTGTATTCCTTCGTTCATTGCCCGCATTTATGAGAAATACGTAGGATTATTTTATACTGGACTTGTGTAATATAGGATAAACCTATCATGTAATATTGACTATTTTATATGACAGTTGTACTTTCCGATATACTCCTGACTTTTATTATTTTTACACGATACTTTACCCACTTTTAGCGGTATTTTGAATATTGTACCATGTACGAGGTACTCGTATAATACACGTATGATACACCTATAAGCACGAACACCGCTTCCATCGTGAAATAGCTTCCAGGAAACATTTGCAACGACGATGTTACTTGCAGTGACGTTTAGTTTTTTTTTTTTCCCTTCACTGGGTCGTTAATTCGGCAAGTTTTTTAACATGCACGAGGGTTGCGACGAATCTGCATCGTATGAATTATGATTTAGCTTTGGCGTGCAGCAAGTTAATTTATTGTATGTATAACTATACCTATCGACATTTCTAAATTTTTAATTATGCTCTACGCAACGGTTTCTAGTCCTCTAGCGATACGAAATGCGAAGCGGCGTTTTCGTTTAGCAAAGACCATATTGAGCATGTCTAGAACGTACGTTTACCGATGTCGGCTATTTTCATGGTTTATATGGATTTCTTATTAACGTTACTACCAACACCATTTCGCTGCATTTGGAATATCGAATATTGCTGAGTACACACGATTTTTATCGTTACTCAAACGACGATTTTGACACTGTTTTATATGTGTATTGTCACACCACGCACGTGAATTCGCAGTCACGTAGGTACACACCAAATTTGATGCATCTTTTTATTGCGTTTGGTTCGTACCCTTTCTTTTTTTTTTTTTATATACGCCCGATCACGTATTTTCATTGTAAATACAGATTATCCTCTACGGATCTTCCAACATAATATATTTATTTTTATTTTTCGCGTATCGAATACTTAACGCATTTAAACGAAGAAGGACCATTTCAGAATACAGAGATCGTAAATAGAAGCAAGATGTTTTAAACGGTCTTCCGACGATTATTGTATTGCCTCATCATATTACGTTATCAGTTTACCTTTAATATTACCTGACATTCTTCAACGAGTTTCCTATTTCCACAATCGAAGTAGTGCGAGTCGTGTTGCACGATAAACGTTCATTCGATTGTACGTTCGAGCATATTGTACTAAGGGCGAAAATTATTCACTCATTCAACGAAAGGATTCTCGTACGAAGGTGTGTCAGGTGCCAGTTTCATTTTAATTGCTTCTATATGCGTTTCGCAAAGGTCTAACGTCTCTAGATTGGAGTAATATAAAAGAAACTACTGAGTACCTATAACGTTTATGCTCTTGTTTCGTATAAATAACTATACATAAATACATATATACATGCGCATGTACGTACACATGTGTATCTACGTGTGTGCACATGCGTTTATGTACGTATAACCGACGTTCTTTCAATACATACGGTTTCTTGATAGTACGATCTCCACTATAAAGGCCTTGGATTTAAGTGACTGTACGTCATGCCCATCAATTTCGCCCATTTAGCCAATTCGGCAATGTATTTATCAAAACATTTATATCGAAGCGAAAATAAAAATGAAAGATAGTATCAAAATGTCTGGATATCAATTTTACGGTGACTAAAGTAACGCAGTTGTCGCTTCCAAGGCCTTTATATTAGCGAAATATTGAGAAATCGCAAGAAAGAGAAGGATGGTTCCTTGATGCCTTCGCGGTAATTTTCGTATTGTGCTCAACGTATTGAATGAATGCATTCTTATAGCTGTAAGTATAATCGTTACGAAAAAAAGGTATTGTAAAAAAAAATATGCACGCTTTGTAAGACCTAGAATTTTGCAGCAAAACAGATGAAAGAACAAACTTTTACGTATCATTGAAGTACTCCATAAGCCGAACAATGTTGCACGTTAATTCGCTCGTGTCGCTCTTTGTTTTACGTTAGTTTTATTCTTTCTAGTATTCGAAGGTATACACGAATGAAAGGTCGATGATCGTGTTGTGCTACCATCATCGGTGTATTATCGCAACGTCTTGGCTTAATGATATCTGTTCAAACAAAAATAATTCCATCGGGATCTTCTATGCATTTTTTACATAATATCGCGGTAATGCCAAACTGTTTCTTTATCGAGAAAAAGTATCCGATGTTTGGAAACGATTCTCAAATGATATGAGAAATTATTAATCTACGTACGATAAACTTGACTTCCATAGGACTTAATATCTTTGAACGATCGGCCTTAAAGATATTTTCAGCGTATCAAAAGGTAGTTTTTATGATTACAGCAACACTCGATCATTCATCTTCATTTCAAACTGCGATAATATTTTAAGCAGTTAGTAAGAAGCGGCGGATAAAAATGAGAATGAGAACGAGAGACTGTTTGAAGTTATCTGGACGCGGCAGTGTACGTTTCGTGGATGAGATTAAGGGGGAACGATAGTAAGACTTTTCGCGTACGGACAGCTATATCAGCAGGAACGGTTAGTATTAGATGCATTTATACACGATAGACCTATAATTTTAATATGGCAATTTTAATGCAAGTATTAGGAGTGTTTGTTATAATTAAATTTATTTAAGTATCGCGGTGTAATAGGCAAAACGCGGATCCGCATTGCTTTTACGGCACTGGCGGACCACGGGGAGAAAAAATATTGTAATCAAGGCCATTATAAGCACTGTGTATTGTAATTATTACGCTATCAAGTAAAATATATAATGCATAAAGATATCAACGTCTTTGCACATTTGGAATCTGTGACCGGAGGATCGAACATACAGTGTTAAATACCTTACCTACCCACAACGCGATCTTTTATCCGCGCAAAACACTTACGGACTTCCGCCTGACGGGGGATCCGATGTTAAATGAACTATAATAAGATTTTGCGGAAGATCAATAGAAAGTACCGCTGTACATAACTTATATTTAAAAAAAAAAAACTAGATGTATCCATTTTCGTCAATGACGATGTCCGTACCTTTGGTCACCGTTCGTGTGCTCAGGGTTGACGGAAACACGTACTAAAGATAATGTCGATATGGGCAGACATAACATCAATTTATGTATATGACATGACATTATATATGTATATGTATATAGACATATATACATATACATATATATA